>JAVSBS010028734.1:0-31431 GCA_033124195.1 Coracias cyanogaster
GCTCCAGGCTCAACACCCCCAGGTCCCTCAGCTGCTCCTCACCACACTCCTGCTCTAGACCCTTCCCCAGCTTCGTTACCCTTCTCTGGCCACACTCCAGCCCCTCTATGTCCTTCTTGGAATTAGGGGCCCAAAACTGACCCCAGGAGTTGAGGTGCAGCCTCCCCAGTGCCCAGTCTGGTGGGACAATCCCTGCCCTGGTCCTGCTGCCACACTATTTCTAGATTCTTGTTTCATGATAACACCTCTCCTTAGGAAACACCAAGACCTTGCCCACAGGGCATCTTACCTGTTTGCGCATGACATCAGTAGCCTGCATGATGTAGCGAGGAGGCAGGCCATGGCTCCGAGCCAGAATGATTGCCTGCTCCAGGGTCACGCTCAGAGTGCACCTGCAATGGGAGGCACACGTCAGCTCTCTGCTAGCAGCTATCTCCTTAAAATAATTGCTGTTAAGTCAATTATCTTTTTTAAAGAAGTTATAAATGCAAAGATGCCATTTAGAGATGACAAAGACCCCCTGAAACAATAAAACTCACAAGCCAGCTGTGGCGTGGCATTTTGCCCTTGTATAAATCCCTTTCCAGGTGGTTTCTGCAAATGTTACCTCTTGCCTTCCTCTGTTCATGCAGACCCAGCTCTGGTACCAGGATCCTGACCTCTGGCTGTTAATTTATTTTTGTTTTCTTGTGGCACATTGGTGCAGTTCACTCCAAAATTAAGAGACACTTGCCCCTTTCAATACAGAAAATAAACAGGGCATTCCTCCAAATAAACCATCCTTTCCTGCTCTGCCAATTTCTTCCCAGCAAACACTCAGGGACAGAAAGTGATCACGGTACCACATCCTAACAAAAAGGCTCAAATTGCTGTGTCAGAGCAACCAGAAAAGTCTCAGAGCTAAAGATCTTGCTGCAGGACACCCCGTCATCACACCAGGCAAGCAGCAGTAGGAAGAGGCATTCTGGACATGCCATCCAATTTCAGTTGTCATGGTGAGGACACAGACGAAGAGTTGGTTTCTCATACAATCAAGACCAAAGCTGTGGCAGACTCACAGATAAAGGCAACAAAACTGGAGTAGAAACGGGTACTTTTTGGAAAGCGCAACGTGTTTGAGGGCTGCTGGCACCTGGGAGGCGAGAGCAGCTCCATTCCGCACCACAACACTCCTTGATGATTTTTCTGCTCACAGCCAGAAGTACTGCAATAATCAAATCTCTCCAGGCAGAACGGTGAGGTGTACAGAAAACGATCCCACCTCAGCAGAACCTGACAGAAGCTGCGCATTTCGAGTTCAAGTAACAGAACTAAGGCACATGGTTAAAATACACTTTTGAGCGGCCTTTTGGCAAAATCCTGACCAAACGATTCTGCATGGTTTCTGTTATGCACACAGAACAGACAATATGTTTCAATCAAACACTCATCTTGCTGAGCAGAAGATCTGTAGGAGGAAAAATGTGTCTGCACTTATTTACTTACTGGGGAAAAAAAAAACCAAACCCACAACCCTGACACATTTTAAATACCGCTTAAGTAAATTTATGGACTGTAAAAAGTTTCACAGTAGTGAGTGTAGGAGATACTCAGTTTGATTTGTAGCTTTATTAATGGCTTTTCATTAAAAATTTATAAGCCAAGTGATTTTCCTTGGTAATGAAATAATTTTTTATTCCCCAGTGGCTTGTATATGCTGGCCTCAGAGTTAACTTGAAGCAAAAGCCTATTATCTTTTGCATTATATGTTTGATTAAGGTGCATAATAGTCAAATATTAGACTAGAAATTCTGAACACTGTTCTCATCATGTCTTTGAAAGGTGAAATGCTGTGGAAATAAAGTACATGCTTGTAATATCTGCCAGCACCAAAATCTAAACCTCCAGCCTTTGAGGGCAGGCTGCAAAGGAAGAAGCTCTGTGCCAGTGACAACAGCGGATTTAAATCAATACAGCTTGTCCAAGTTCATGAAACAATATGAAAGCTGGGAATTGCTCACGTGGCAAGACTCTTCTGGTGGTCTGAGCAAGGCTCGATATCAAGCAAATACTTAATAATCCACCCTTCTCCCCATTTTGAGAGCTGATAAGCAGATGGTATTAAAGTTTACAAAGCAACTTGGAAGCAGTTCTGAGCACTGGAAGTATCTGGTCATTTGGACGCAATCCGCCCAGACAAACCAAACAAGGAAAACATGCGGGGAAAAACTCCTTCAGTGCTCTCCTAACATCTGTCATGGCAAGCATAAATCCCAAATCCGTACAATTTTGCAATGTAAATAAATCAAAGTCTTTTCTCGCTTCCTCTCTTTTCCTCCCATCCCTTCTCTCATGCCAGAAGAACAAAGGATCCAAGCTCATCCTCTCAGAATCTGTCAGCTCACATCCCGAATTCCCTGCCGAGCCAGCTCACGGCAGCAAGGCAGCGCAGACATTTGGTTTCCCCAGCACAACCGGGCTGAGGATTCCTCATCTCGCCCATTTGGTTTCCCAGAAACAGAAGGGCCCGCAGCTGCTCCAGCCCTGCCCGCTACCCCAAACCTCCCAGCAGTCCTGACAGGATTGATGCGAAAATTGAATACAAACTTCCAAACATCTTCTCCCTCAGACCGAGCTGAACAAAAGAGGCTCCACCATTTATTTCCTCCCACCAACAGCCAGCCCTGTTGTTCCTGACTGGATGTGGTCTTTGCTAAGGGGCTTCATATCGGCTGGACAGACACACATCTACACTGGAAAACGGACTTGAAAGAGAGGAAAACAGACAGAAATCTTCTAAGGAATGGGTTATTCCGTGACAGCTTGTTTAATGTCGCCTGAAAGGAAAAATAATTTGAGTTCATGTACGCTACCTACAGAGCTGCCACTCAGCAAACTGCGTCTGTACTACCAGAGTAAAAAGAATCCAAATCACTCAGTTCCTCCTGGGGTTTCAGTTAGAATTCCAGCCATCCTACATCCAAAGACACATCAAAATATCCCTTAGAAAAATGCCCTGGATAGGAAAGATGAGGTGAAATAAATTGATTTAGTAGTAACGACAGTCAGAAATGTCTAAATGAATTATGCTCTGGCTATGTGAATAGGAAAGAAAAAAAATAAATGAAAAGCATGCACGTATGCTTAAGTCTAATTAAAACCTAAAGCTTCTACTCGACATGTAATTTAATGCCAATGTTATTATTTTAATTACTTTTCTTTCCATACATCATCAGCTAATCCCACCTACATTTGACCATCTTTTAAACCAATTACACTATTAAGTATTCATTTGTTTCTGCTGTCATTTAAATTAATGCTTATGGAGCAGCTATTATTTATGTCAGTGTACGCAGCAATTAAAAACTTTGAATTAAAGTAAGTCACTTTGGAGTAAACATTTTTCAGGGTCTTTAAAATTAGCAGTGATGGCTGGGTAACGTGTATTGATTCTGGTGAGCAACCCAAAGAAGAAAACAGGCCATAATAAACCTAAAATGGAGGGAAAATACTGTTCAGGACTACAAGAAATAAGCATTAGAAGTACAGACAGGCCTAACTCAAGACTCTCCCACCATTTCTAAGCTGTTCTCATTGTCTCCATGCAAGTAAAACTGAAGTCTGCATTCTCTGTGACCACATGCTGAGGCTTTGCTGAACAGAATTTCACCTCACGTGGAGGGAAGCTGGGCCAGCAATAGGTACAGGAGAGAAAATGAGCAAGAAGTTTGCCCATTAAACCACAATATCGTATTTACGCACAGGTTTCCTTCACAATAGGCACCACCGTGATTATGTAGTTGTGCAAACACCAAAATAAATGTGTCCCAGCTCCTTTATCAGGCCACCATCCACCATGCCACGACAGGAGAAGCAAACCCAGCTCTACCAGGTATTTCAAAACACAAGCTACCAACACTGTTCTGCCTTGCTGAAGTGGGTGGCAAAAACTTACATGCTTCTGTCCATTTCCAGGCTGCTTTTTAAACAAAATGTCCCACGATTCAAAACATGCAAGAGGACTGTAGTCCTTCCTGTGCATTTTAGAGGTAACAAAGGAAAAAAATGTACCAGATTGCCTAGGAAAGGCAAATACAGATCAAAATAAAATGATCACCTCTGTAGAAACAATTTATTTGTGCTGAATGTCTCAATCGTTCCATCTTAAGACAAATTCTCACAAATTTAACAATTATGTAACTGGTTTTAAATAGCAACCAGCACAGAAAGCCCCTGTTATCCTATATTATTTGATGAAAATAAAAGGTTTAATGCCTCAGGAGGTAAGGTACCACAAAAACCCACTAACTGTGGACAGACCTAACAAAAACACCATTTAAAAAAGAGAAGGGAACCTTGGCTAAGTGGGAAGGACTAAAGGCACAGAAGGCTGGGGAGGAGCAAGAGTGAGTCTTTCAGCCTGTGCTGACCTGTCTCCTGAAAGTAATCCCATCAATCCCAGAAAACCTCTTCCTGTGGAGCTCATTGCCAGCCTAAACCCAGCTGCAAAACTTCCAGGAGACTTGGGATTTTTTTTTTTTTTTTTTCAGCACTCAGTCATGGAGCTCAGAACTAAATTACTTGAGAACAATTTCTAAAACAACCTAAAAGGGGGAATTCCTACAGTAGAACGCCTAAAATATGAACTCAGAGGGCCTGTTTTGGCGCGTGTTTCCTTTGCCAGCCGTGCCGGACAGCCCCGGGCGTTGCTGCGCTCTGCAGAAGATGGAGCAGGTCTGGCCGGGCAGCAGGAGCTGGGCCAGCTCCAGGAGACGGCGTAATCAGCCCTTGGCACAACCCGCCTCATCGCTCAGCCGAGCGCCCGCCAGCCAGAACCCGCTGCTTGAAGGATGGTAACGCTACAGAGAGGCTTTCTAGAGGGGAAATTAAAATTCGCAGAAGAAAATAAGGCAGTGAGCTTTTCTGGGGCGCGTCAAGGCTAGCAAAGAATTCTCTCGATCCTCCAGGAAGCGCGGGATTTTAAATAAACTCGTGGACGCTTCAAATTATTCCTTTGAGCCTGTAAAGGTGTACGGTCCCCGAGCATCCTTCTGCAGCTGCTGCACCTCGTTTGGCTTTGGCACAGGAGGCGGCTGGGACACGCCTGGGCAGCGCAGCCTCGCTCTCCTCCCCACAGCAGCAGCGAGCGTCAGCATCCAGGAAAATTCAAAAGCGCTTTTCATCACCTACATTTGTACAGAGCGACTGCAACTTCAAACAGCACGAACACAACCAAAGAGAGCAGAGCACTGTTTACAGGGTGACAGCCAACTGGCAGGCAGAAACAAAATTATGGAGGATAGAAAAAAAAGGGAAAATAGAAATGCAATCTATTGATTTCTGGGACTAATTTAGAGCTCTGCTCCTGATGATGATCAGCCAGGCCTGTTTGCTTACGATAATGCACGGGGAGGTTGTAGCGTTCACGTGTCACTCAGGACAGTGAAGGTTAAAGGGACTTGTTTTTCCCCCATCCTGGGTTTTTTGGTGATCAAAATCCATTTGAAAAGAGCTGCTGTCTGAAATAGATATAGGATTTCTCACTCCAATGTAACTTGGTAAACATATTGTAATAAAAATCAAAGCAAAGCAATCACCAGCAATTCAAAGTCCCCAGCATTATCTTGGATAGAGGGATGAAAATATGAACTCTGCCAAAGCTGCTTGAGCCTAGTGCAGTGTAAAAAGCAATTTAATATGGATCGCAGAGAAGTCAGACACCAAGGCACTGCTGATCCGGAGGATCAGCAAGCACTGCCAGAGCAGAAAAAGCTGCTGTTTCATAGTTCCTGGCCTCTTCTGCACTGGACTGTCCCCCAGCATGTCCCTCCCCATCTCCCTGGGATTCACTGCTGGTTAGGAGGAGGGGTGGCAGAACATCTCCCCCTGCTCCCTGCCAATCCACGACACTCAAGTTGAGAACACACGAGAGGGACTCTCCAGTCAGTTCAGTAAGAGACGGGCAAATGGAGTGAGGGAAGGCTCATATATATTTGTTTAATGTCTATTAAATATATCTAGGTTTTGATGGATTGATGGTTTGCTCTGTTCCCATGAAACAAAAGAAAAACGCTGACCAGCCAAGCACCCTGTACCCTCCACAGGCTCTCAGACACTCTCCTCTATTAGAGACCAACCACCCAAACTAGGCTACGGAAATCAGCATACCAGAACCTTCTCTGAGTTGATTGTTCTTCATTTTTAAGCTAGCAAGACTGAGCAGTGAAGAATATACTTTCATAGTTTATCCTGCAGGGACTATTCACATCTTTCCCCCATCTGCTTGCCTCGTAGCATCTGTAGGTAACACCAGCTTCTGACTCCTTCGATATCTGCAGCACAGCGTTTAAAAACAGCCTCGAGTCCTTGGTCTGTGCCTACAAAATGTGGATTTCTGCAACGAAGCACTTCATGGCATTTAGTTTCCAAGAGCACAGGCCAGATATGCTGCTGAACACCACCAGAGATAAATAGCCACTCTTGCTGAAGATCAGTAGCTTGAACTCTGAAGAACTTACTACTTAAAGAGTGTTATTTTGCAATATCTGCCCTGATTAAATAATATTCCAAGAAACAGAAGAACTAAGCCTCCAAAGACTGCAGGCAACATAACCTGTGTCTATGGCACTCAATCACATCTGGCATCTCATTCTTCCCCCTCCTGTCCTCCTCATGGGATTTCATGGTGCTGCAAGGCAGTTTCACTCTGCAGAGCAGCATGGGGAGGAGAAACACTGAAACACAGCAGAATTTTAGCAGTAGGCATGTCGGGGACAAAACCCACCCAGCAAGCCTGCCAGCTGGAGACCAAACAAGCTTCCTACCTGGGCAGGCCCATTTCAGAACGTCGAAAAGCTGAGCCTGCTTAGTGCTGGACTGTGGAGATGTGGCCTAGCGAGGCCAGAAAGAAGACAGCACACGTGTCCTCATACGGCTTCACATTCTAAGGAAAAGCTGCTTCATCCCTCTAGTTTGTCTGTACAACAGGAACTGCAGGAAACCGTTGTTCGAAAAAACTTCCTCAACTTTTACCACTCAAAAAAAAAAAACAAACCAGCACTAAAATCCCTTCTAGTGTATAAATACCAGTGTTTTTCTTCTGAGCTGTTGGGAATTCAGGGCAAAACCTCCTGGAGTACCTATAAAATCCCACTACATCCCCCTCCTACTGCTCACAACAGTCTTGAAATCCAGGATGTTGGTTTTCTAATATTTTCTGCTTTTAAAATATACTGAAACAGACATTTAATAGCTTATAGCTCTGAATTAGCCCTAGTTTTGAGCAGAAATAGATATTTAATAATTTATACCTTTGAATTAGCTCTAGTTTTGAGCAGAAATTTGATGAGCCATGTTCATCTAAGAACACCTCACTTTCAGAATCAAGCATATCCCCTCTGATTCAGTCACCAAATTTATTCTGAGTGATTTGTGACCCACACGCTGTGGGCTAACAGTTTATTTTGGCTATTAAAGTCATTCTGACCTTATTCAAGCTGTAAGAATTTTTGCTACAAATACACTGGCAAATTCAGAAACTGATCTACAAAACCACGATCAAAGCCGGGGTGGTATTTTTCAGCTTTAAAAAAAAAAAAAGGCAGAACTGAGCCCAAAGTCTCTTTTGATCACGTAAGACATGAAACTGAACCCAAGATAAATAGCCAGAGAGAAGCTGTAGAGCTTCATTCTCTTCTGAAATGACAACTCCAACATCCAGAGTGTGTTTCCATCTTCACCTGACACAGTGACTAGAATTAAATTAATACAGCCTTTTTCTGTTATTGCCTGAAATCAAGTGCAGTGCACAGCACGTTACATCCACGTGTGTCCCTGATGCAAAGTCCCACACTGAGTCTGCTGCAAACTCTGCTAAAAGAAATGGCCAGCGATGTTTTTATACAATTTGTGGGGGCTATATATGGAGCTTTTTCCTGGTTTTCATGCCTGCTAATCTGCATTGCAGATATGTTGCCTTTTTTCCTCCCCACTCCTCAGAGCTCTTTTAAAGAAAGGACATGACTTCAAATGAGGAGAAAGTAATGCTCATTCCAACACAATGTCCTGGTAGACAAGTCTGCTGAAATAAGGATTTTTTTCATAGATCAGAAACAAAGGAGAGTATTCTTAACGTATTACTACCCATAACTTACAGTTTGAAATCCCTATAAAAGAGCAGATATTTAGCATCAGATTCTTGGTCACGTTTGGGTTTTTTTGTTTGTTGCCATTTTCCCCCCACTCTGATTGTAGTCATAGCTTTTTTTTGGTGTAATGCACAAAAAAACCTGTAATCTGCCCATCTGGAACATAAACATATCTCTGTCTTTGATGGATATCATTAAGTACAAGACAGCTCTATAATGACATTGTTGTCATATATACATATGTCTATTAAAATCTCTTATCACTGCTGATAAAGATCAGTTGATTATAGCTCAGTTCGTTTTTTTATACTGTATTAATGCCACCAGCAGTTCTACAGGCTGAACTTCTTATCATAATGCACACCTGCAAAAATCCACCTCTCTGGTTTTTTTATCTTGACACAAGGTCTACTGTGATTCCTCCCAGCTTACAAATCAAAGAAATTTCAGCACTTCTTGCCTGGATTAAGAGTTTAATACAGTCTGTGCCACTCACCTAGGAAGCCTTCCTTTTTCTGCTTTAGCAGTTAAGCTTTCTGCCTTTTTCTGACTTGAATGAGGAACAAAACAAAACCGTATCACTCATTTCGCTGCCAATACAATTCTAGAACTTCACCACGAGTCTTTCAAGCGTGTTGGATATTTAGTCTAAGATGTTAGATACTTGGCGTACGACATCGCTATAAATAAAAAGCAGCGCTCTCCAACCTGCAAGGAAAAAAATGAAACAAAGGGAGAAGGAGAAGCAATGCTCATACCGGTGGACTCCGCTGTTGCACATGATGATGTGACAAGCTCCAAGCCTGCTACAGAGCTCGGAAGACACAGAGAGCAGCCCGACCCCGGAGGCGCTGCAGGCGGTGTAGGCGCAGGCAGCCGTGCGCTTGGAGCGGATGAAGGACCCGACCAGGCGGTAAAGCTCATCCAAGCAGTTGAGGGGCCTCATCAGCTGCAAGAGAGGAAGAGAGAGATTTAAATATTGGCGACAGAGCGGGTGAAATGCTCCTTTAGAGCAGGTCAACACGTGGAGATGGACTGGCAAGGCTGGCTGAGAAAGCCAAAGCCAGCTTCCATAATGTGAATACAGAGCGGACTGCCTTCTGTTACACGACCTACGACAACTTTTTCACAGTTAAATTCTTCCTGCCTCTGAGCGTTTCACTCCCAGTGCTGCCTCCAGAAGCGTTCTGCACTTCAGTAGACTGAACAGACCCACCAGCACCATTTCTATTAACGGTATCACCAAAGCACGGAGCCACAAAGAGGCAACCTACAACTCTAGGCATATACAGCAGGGATGCCAAGACTGGTGAATTTACTCGCTACAAAAAAAAAAAAAATCAGCTAATAATTAAGACAACGCTGTCCTTCATTGATGCAATTGTCCAGTTTCTAATCCTAACAGCATGGAAAAATAAAAGTTAATAAAAGTAACAAAAAACATACTACAAAAGAAGAATGATTAACTTTGTGGTGGGGCTTAGTAACCTCAGCGTTATCGTCTGGAAAATAAATGATCCGCCTGGTAAAGAAGGCACCTCTAAGAAGAGAAACCTTCGAGAGCAGTCTAGCAATGAAAAACATCTCATGGTGCTTTTTGTGAAGGAGATGTTCACAAGACTGTGTTGCAGACCTCATCATTCTAAGCTCTCTATTCTCTTTATTCCAGAAACATTTTAAAGATTCCAACAACCTTCCCTGCTACTCAATGAATTTTTTGAAAGACAGGCTGCCTGAAGACAGTTTTCACTAATCAGGGAAATTTCAGCCTCTCCTAAAACACAGGTGGGACAAAACGCTGCAAGACAGCTCCTCCTTTTCCTGCCCCAATTGTTGCCCCAGCTTTAAATAATCCAATTTCAATGGAACAAAGAAAGCCTCAGGAAAGGTCTACAAAAACAGTGTGTAACATGCAAAGTTTAATTCGACATTGAACATTTTTATTTACCTTATCTATATAAGCTGCTTTAGATGTTGAATTTGGAGGCAAGTTTGACTTGTCCAGGTAGAACGCCCTGGAAGAACAAACAGAACAAGGCAAAACCTGTTAATTGTTTAAACTCCTGCACAAAATGCAGGCAAGTGACTATTCTTAGACGCCATCCTAAGCTTGGAATATATATATTTTTAAAATGTCATTCTGAGAGAGGATCAAGGAGTAACACACGGATAAACAGGCATCATCATTCTTCTAAAGTAATAAGGAGCATTTTTTGTTCTGGAGCAAAAACTGTCCCTGTGCCCTTTGACAAAGCTGGGTAAAATTTTAATGTTTAGTTAGTAAAACTGGATCTGAAATGATCTGCGCCAAAGCTATCCACTAAAAGGTTTGTGGCAATGGTCTAGGTTTTAATAACGACTTTGGGAAATTCGGCACACAGAAGGCCTGAGCCTCACGCACTACAGGCTTTTTTCCATCAGCTGCGTGTAACTGTGACAATATAACACCAGAATCCCGACCACGACACACAGACTGACAGAGGAAGCGTACACCATCGCTCCATACAGACAGAAACAAGAAAACAAAACCCTGCAAGGGGCAAAGAGGCATCACACACGAAAAATGGCGTTTGCAACGTATGTGCTCACACGTGCAAATAAAACCCAAACTGCCTTTCTTTACAATTGCTGCACACTTATTTGGATAGAAATTAGTGCATCCTTGCAGCCTGGATCCTGCACTCATGAAAACATTGATTCACAGAACATACGTGGGCAAAAAAATCACCGTTCCACTTTTGCTGTGGTTTTACCCGTAAGAGAAGTTATTCACACTATGAGCCACTTCTAGGGCAGCGGTGCAGGCTGCGGGTTTGAAAAACCTTTTATTCTTCTTCTTTTATTATCTGGAATAACTGAGCTGATTAAAAACTCCAGCCACCTGTGATTCTAGTAGGTTTTTCTTCCCATAGCTTTGCAGCTTTGAAGAGCATCTTCTCCCCAAGTTTAAGGTCGGCGTCAGCCCCCTCGGAAGGCAGAGCAGAGCTAATCTACCTCTGGCAAGTCCATTAAGCCTGGTGCACTATCCACAAAGCACCCGGTGCCAGAGGAAGCTGGAGACTACTGGAACGAACCGAGGTTTGCAGAGAAAAATGACTCATAAATCACTTTGAGTGGCCGCAGCGCACAAAAGCTGCCTCAGCAGCATCAGACCAACTTTTTCCTCTGCTAGCAAAGCTGAAAAACAAAGCATCACCCTGCCGCCGACTGAACATTGGCCGAGTGAAAGCCCACGCTGGCTTCTCCTGCCATGCCACAGGAAAAATCTGCTTCATTCAGACTCCGTTCAGCGCTCCCATTCTTTTTTTGGGCTGTTATTTCAGCAAATTCAGTGGCACTAAGTGAAACCAGAACCCAAATATAGAACAGTACACACATTAATGGAAACTAATTAGCTCGGGGTACGAAATGAAGCAACACAGACACTAGAATGGGATCTAAAATTACAGAAATTATTCCATTAATTCAGTCAATTATTCATTAACATCAAGAACAAACAAAAATCAACTATGGACAACGTTCAATATCAAAATACCCTGTTACAAACATTACCCCCGCAATGATGTAACACTCCCAGATGTTTCTCAAGTGCTTTATTTTTATTGCTTTTCATAAAAATTGTCTTCAGTATTGTACAGAACATGGCAAACTGTGGACAGCATATAAATTTCCAATGCACTTCACTTAATTACTAAATGCTTGTTAAGGCCCTTAATCATATTTTATGGGAAAGTTAATGGCAATCTTGGCACACAGCCCAATTTGGACAATATTTTATAATCCATTTGAAATGGACACGAGTGAAATCATAGTTCTTTGTCTGCAAACGCAACGCTAGTTTTGCTTCTAAAAGCCTTGCAATTTCTCTAAGCTGTAGGAGAAAAGGCTTTCTTTAAAAACAAGTTAGAAAATTCAAGAGGCATTAAACCTGCAGGGGATTATTGCCATGCTTCGCTTCTGTAAGATATTCCCTACGTAACAATGTCAAATAGTGGGACAAGTAAAGGACAACTTACACTGGGTGAGGCAGAAAACAATCTTAAGGTTCAAAAAGGAAAATCTACCACAAAGGGAATGCTTTTCCAAGGTGTTTTCCCAGAACCTGGGTACAAAGAAGATGCTGAAAGTATTGATGTTTTCTTAGTGAAGCATTTTACTGCGTACCCTCCAAAATTGACCCAAATATGTAAAACACTGGAAATTTGAAATATTAAAAATTGGACCCTAAGGAGGCTCCAAACCTGTAGAGATATGGATTCATGAGGAACTGGAGAAAAGGAGGCTGGAGCCAGGTGATGTTGGTCTCTTGTCCCAAGGATCAAGAGATAGGACAAAGGGAAATGGTCTCAAGTTGCACCAGGGGAGGTTTAGGTTGGACACAAGGAACAATTTCTTCCTGGCAAGGGTTGTCGAGGTCTGGCCCAGGCTGCGCAGGGCAGTTGGTGGAGTCCCCATCCCTGGAGGGGTTGCCAAGCCGTGGAGATGTGGTGCTGAGGGACATGGGTTAGTGGTGCCCTGGCAGTGCTGGGGGAACGGTTGGACGCGATCTGAAAGGTCTTGTCCAACCTAAATGATTCTATGATTCCTGTCTCACTCTGGGCAAGAAGTGACAAACCAGCTATGGTCAGGCTCTAAGCATCAGCCAACAGACCCACGGGAAACAACGCAGTCCATGGGGAGGGGGATGTGACAGTCAGGTGAGACAAGCAAAATCCAGAGAAAAGAGGAGAATAATTAGATTTAATTATGCACAGAAATACCTACAATTGAGGAGGAGCATTAAAAAAAAATTCAATAGATGAAGCTTTAGGGCTTTATTGGCAACTGTCCACTTCAGTGGAGTAGACTGGGAGCATGGCTTGGACACAGACTGGAGAACCACATTCCTAAGGAACTGGACTCAAACAGAGAGAGGAATGATCCTTCGTAGTGCCCCTCATTTTCTTGCAAGCCTGCAGCACCCGGCTAAACTGCTGGTCTCCCACCAGGCTAAACCACCCCCGGGCTGCGAGGAGAAGCAAGTTGAGGAACTGGTGTTAGGGGAGGACAAGCACCCGAGGTGCACACTGCGAAGGATGCTTGCAAAGGAACAGCTCCGCTACCGCAGCAGGCACATCACAGCCCTTCTCCCAGACCTTTATAAATGCAGATACAGGGGAGCATAGAAATGTGAAGACAAAGTCATGGATGACAAAGAAAGGAAAAAAGAAAATACAATTTGCTCTACATAACACTGCCCACCCTTCACATACTACATTTTAAGTCCTATTTTCCCAGCAATCTAGTCTCCAGCATCTCTACCTACATCCAAGATCACTTGAAACCATCCTATCTGTGATGTGAAAGGGAAGTTCTGGGACCACAGACCAGTTACAGCTGCCTCCCTGCTTCTCCCATCGTTACTCAAACAGCCAAATCCACACTGAACCCATTAGCACTAACTAATTGCTTTCACATTTGCCTTTCAGACAGTGGATGTCTCCTTCTTGGCTCCTGATGTTCCAGACATGGAAGAGACTGTTAAAAAAGACAACAAGCCAAATAGTCACTGGGTGGTCAGGGTCTCTGGTAGGAGCTGCACAAGCTGCAGACCTGGGCTGGGCTCCTGTCAGTGACTGGGTGGGAAAGGAAAGGCTCCAGCTCCGATCACTGCAGACACGTTCTCTGCCTTTGCAGGGGGTAAAGAAAGCAGAATGAACCTCCATGAGCAAAGACTCGGCATACATGACCTATTAAGACACATAATTTTCAATTTTGGGGCACTAGCTATAATAAACACTCATCATACTCTGTCAAAAGTCTAAGGAAACAGTGAATTTATGCTCCCAGAAAGAGCATAGCACTGGAAGACTGAAGAGCCCCAGGCTAAACTCAAGCCAGCTGGCAGGATCCTTTAGACTAGCTAGACAAACTTAATTTACTTTGTCCAGGATCTCTCTATTCTCCCTCTGGTCTTGCTTCACTTAGATGCAATGCATCTTATTCTCTGTTCTACTCAAAATGCTTCTCATTAGGTTCATCAGGAGACCAACGCAGCTATTATTTCCCTGTTATGTCCTTCAGAGTGAATGCTTAATTTTCAATCTCTCCTTTGTACAGATTTTGCATTTAGAGAGAGTTCGGCCACAAGTATTTGGTTCACTTGGAACCACATCTTCAAACCCTAAAAGGTACTAGATTTGCAACTTTTAGTCATATAAACTACACGATAAATTTGTGTACGCAGCACTGCAGTCAGCTTTGCTGTTGCTCCTTTAAACACAAAGCAATCCATCAAATCCCTAGCATAGAGAACAGGAAAATAGTTTTCCCCCTGCTTCATAAATATCCCACTGCACCAAAAATATTATTCACAGAATCACTCTCCGAAACCTGTAACTCTCCTCAGGTTACTCTTCTCTGAATTTGATGGCAACAGCAAAACCCATTAGTGCTGCTCACTATCGTGTGGCTCGCTGGGGTGGAGGGACACGAGGAGAAGGAGAGAGGACAACAGACGTCGGAGGACAACAGCAGCAGTTCGTTAAGCCTCTTAGAGCCACCCCAGCCCCTCGGTTTGGAAAAGCTCCCCGCTGGAAACAGTGGGGGAAGGAACCTGCCAGTTTTAAGGTGGATTTTAATGCGTTTATTACAGGAATTGATATATGATCTGGTCTTTGTGATAACACACGTTTCATCCCAAGGACCCATCAGTCTGCCCCAGAGACGGACGAGCTCTTTTTTTCACAGTAATTAACTATCTCTAAGTGGCTATGTGCTTTATGCCGTTGTATCTCATTTATACCAAAGCGACTATTAGAGAATTTGAGTTCAGCCTGAAGCCATGAATGCCATCGCATCTATTTTCTGCCTTGACTAAATTATACAGGACATGGAAAACGTCAGCCTGCCAAGAAGCCTGCAGCCCGAGAGGCTGCTGCGCGGGTACATGTGCGTCTATAAAGAAAAAAAGATGCTTTATTCCTCAGACAGATTCTGTTCCATGCTGGCCTAAGTTCTAGGGGCAGAAATCGTTTCTCTTTGTCTTTTTAAAAATTAAAAGAAGCGAGAAAACCCAACAAACACGAAAACCTCGTGGATTATAACATCCCCAAATAAAGTAGTAAATTAAATTTGCCATCATTCTGTGGAGGGCTGCTTATGCCATACAGATAGAGAAACTGTTTGAAGTTACATCATAAATTAAACACTTTAAAATGACAAATATTATATCCAGCATAATCAGATGCTCGATGTAATAAGGGTAGTTAGCTAAACCATTTGTCATTAGATGCACTGATTATAATTGCTTCCTTAGCGTAACAGACTTGCATTTACCTCCTAAAATTATACCCAAGAAAGCAGCAACAAGGGGAAAAAAAACACAAACCACAATACTAAAAAATGGCCTTTTCCCTTTACTGCTGGCTCTAATTTTCCTTCTCTTATGGCTGTACAACAGGCTACAAGAGTAGCTGCCAATAACCCTGGACACAGCTGACTTCAAAGAATAGTTCCAAATCGCACAGAATGGCAGGCAGGAAGGAAGGAACATTTTTTTCCAGACCTCCTTTGTCTATTGATGCACAGACGAATTACTGCACGGTGGTAATTAGCACCCACACCCATGGCAGGGATGGAGAGCGATCCTCAGCTGGCTCTCCCACAGCATGAGCCTATCTTTGGAGTGAAGAACTGGGTCATCATCTAGTCAGCAGTGTCACAAGACGGTGCCTTGCTGGGGATAAAAGGAAAGCTATGGGAAAGTGGAGCTCTCCTAACCTCACCTTCATCTATTTCATGCTTATTTCCCTCTGAATATTCCCAATCCAAGCCACCATAACATCAGGAACCAAATTTTAAAGGTCTTTAGATGTCTAAGTGGAAGCATAGATTAATGCTTATGAATCTAAAAGCCAGAGATTTCACTAAATTTCTCATCACCTGAAAAGTTACCTGCATAGGCAGTTTTGGAATCCAACATGATATTTGGATTATTTGGTATATCGATGTGCAGCTATATCCTGCCCTAGTTTGCTCCTGCAGTCGACCACGTGCAGCCAAGCATTGAGCAGAGACCCAGGAGCTTGGTCCAGCTCCAGGACCACATCCTGCTGAACGGCCTGTGCCCTGAACATCATCTCTGCCTTTCACACACATCCCTCATCCACAGGCACGTCCAGGAGAAATAACTCTTAGAGAGCCCACAGGCCTGGACTTCTTGTACAGGTTCCTTCTGGTCCTTTTTGAAATTAGAGGACAACTGCTGAGCTATAAAACACAGTAGTAACAATCTTGAAAAATCTTTGCTGACCTAATTACTTTCACTTGTTTGTACTGCGTGTTTCTCATTAGCAAACAATGGGATCAGGTTAAATTTACATTACCAGCACCAGCTCAACTTGCAAACAGAATCTGAGCGCAACTTTCTTCTCCTTATCAGAGAAACAGCAGAATGAGTGAACTACAAAAATAAGGACAATAAGACTGTGAAAAAGAAATCCAGCATTATTAAAAATAATTGTGGGCCAGCTGCTGAAGATTTCCCAGCAGCTTCAGAAATTTCATCAACTAGATATTGGTTGCAGTGGTGGGGGTTTAGGGTTTTTTTTCCCCTTTTTTTTTTAAAAACAGCTTTATTCTGATAAAGGACTTCCTGCGTATTGCAGGGGTAGGGGATGCTGCCTCAGGAATTGTAGAAAAACTCAGCTTTAGCTGGCCGCAGGATAAAAGTTCCCTTATATTATTAACTAGATTCAAGCAGCTAGGGTTAGGTCTATTGCAGAAGATGGAGAGACCTTCTCTCCATTCCACATAAGCATTAAAATCTATAACCGATTTTCAACCGTCTTTCATGCCTTCTCATAAAAATGATAATCTTATCATTACTATTTCATAGCTGAGGTAGTATCTGCAAAAGCCCCAAAGCAAAACCCATGAAAGGCAGAAGCTCTTATGATGCTCAGATCAGTGTCAAGGAGGACAATTTTGCACCTGGATTTATTGTATCACTTCTGAAGCTGTGGAAAAGCTGGTCATAGTTACGAGTGAGTTTTGCAATAAAAGCAAGGATTCAGCGTCTTGACTTCACATGATGGATAAAGGTTATCCTTCCTGAAATCCACTAAAAATTTGCTAATACATCTTTTGATTCACTCAATTTGCAAATTAATACTTCTAAGGCACACATCAGTATCAGATTTGTCACCCAAAAGACACCTCAAAAATGTTTTAGGTACTCCAACTTTAACAAGACTTTACCACAACAGAGTAAGAGGTGGCTGAGCAGCGGTACTACTTGATTTTAAATTTTACTGTCCAGCTTGGGTATGTCCCAGGTGAGGCCAACACCTCCGTTTGCAAGCACGACCGTGCACAAAGT
This sequence comes from Coracias cyanogaster, assembly GCA_033124195.1. Lineage (NCBI taxonomy): Eukaryota > Metazoa > Chordata > Aves > Coraciiformes > Coraciidae > Coracias > Coracias cyanogaster. The sequence continues at coordinate 17,488 of JAVSBS010028734.1, forward strand.
GGTCTCGTCTGTTTTCCATTATTGGATCATTATTATCTAAATGCAGATAGAAGCTGGACTTGTATCAAGAGTTCTCATCAACAGATGGCTTGGCTGCAGAGTCCCTGCCAACGGGTCGATTCATTCCCACTAGTCCCCATCCTCTCTAGTCCTCATCCTCTTCTCCCACTATTTTTTCCCTTTGTTGTTGCTCCCATTTGCTACCCACTGATGTAGCGATGGAGAGATGACAAGGTGGCCATCAGATGGTCATTTCACAAGCAAGCAACACATTCCCTTTGCACGGAGGAAGAATGGTTTATAGATCGTGTCTTGCATGACTCATTTTATTACCGATTAGGTGGTTCTGCACAGAGGATTTCTTCCAGGCGAAGAATTTGAGATGGCATTATTACACTTGAGTGTGTTTCCAGGGAATACTCAATTTCACTTTCTTGTTCTTTACAGCAATTATCCAAATGCTAATATCTTTAGCTGCTGTAGTTACTTTATTCAATTCTCCTGGCCAAACACCTACACAGGCTAGCAAATGGCAGCAGAAGAACAAAGCATCTGCTTTTCTGCTTTTCCTCTTCACATCATGTCAGTGAATTCCTGATGCTGCCTGTGCCTCATTTAAGAGATGGGTAGAGTTCACCAGAAAGCAAACAAAAGAAAAAAATCAATTACCAAATGTTCTCATCAGATATTAGATGGCCAGAAAAAAAAAAAAAAAACTCCTAACTCATTTATGAGTTTATGTCATTGTCAAATAAATACTCAGGAGGAACTTTTTTTTTCCTCAAAGAGGAAGTACTAATAGAAGGAGGTGGAAAACAAATAACTATTACATGTGTCATGGACACAGAAGTGCACTGACAGATGTCACAAAAAATGAAATGCAGGTCTCACCAAACACAGCTGCCTTTAAAATAACTTTTGCTACAGCATTGCTCTGAAACAGAATCTAGAATGTCCCCTGCTTTGGTGACACAGGGAAATACTTTTGCAGGATTCACAAAGAAAACCTTCCAAAGACAGGAGTGAGCTAACAGGTGAAGGAACTGGAAAAAGAGACTCATTTATCCTCTTCCCCCTTCTGCACTGTCCTCAGCCTCTTAACTCCTGTTCTCTTCTGCTTTCAAAAGCTGCCTAACAGCTCTAGTGAAACCATTTGTGTTTCCATCCCATTCCAGAATTTTAAAAGCGAACGGCTGTGATTTTACTGCAGTCCTTTGCACTCTTTCTTCAACTCACGGGTAAGTAAGCGTGCTCACGGGGTTTTCACAGATACGGGGAGATGCAAGACTCGTCTACGTACATACCTTCCTTATTCTACATCAAAACGTAATAGATTATTTGGTGTACCAGAAGTTCTGTTGTTATGTGCAATGTCTTGATGAAGCATTCACTGAAACACTCAGCAGCCTCATCTCTACACACACTGGAGAGCAGGCACTCCGTAGCCCGCACCAGACACGGTGATATTCCCACTAGCATGAGGAGGAAGATGCTCAGCTTTGAGGAAAACAATGCTGTTTTTTAAGCCCTGTTCTGTAGAAATTAGGTAAACACAGTCTGCAAAGTTGGGTCATAATGTTTAGCAGTTCCGATACCCCACTGTGATCAAGTGGACTTTTCCTTTCCTGTATGTGTTAGCACAACGACCTGGAGGCAATTACGGCTACAGCTTTCATGGAAAACTAGGTTTTTTAAAGTAACTTAACAGTGCATAAATCCAAAAAGTCAGAACCATGGATCTTGGAGCTTCCTCAGCCACACACCAAAAAACCAACCACCACACATCGCACCTCAGCTCAGAGACGCGTCAGAGAAACGGAGCTGAAAAGCAGAACTTGGTAAACTTATCTCAGGGCTGTTGGTTTATCACCCACCGTAGTTTCTGGTTATACTGCTTGACTTTTTCTAGTGAGGCTGCATTAATCTGAGCTTGGAATTCTTCCACTGAGACACTGTCTCTGTAATAATATCCTTCCATGCTCTCCAATGCTGTGAAAAGAGAAAGGAGAAAAATCAGTATTAAATACTTAGTATTCGCCTTCTTTGTAGCTTTGTTCACACACTAGTGAATTGCTTTTTAACCTTGAGGCTCTGACCCTACTGTGGGTTGCTGAGCTGCTTCCACATGCCATCAAATTCATACTGATCCCTCCTTAAGATTCATTTACAAGAAAAATTGTATTTCTTGCCCTGTGGAAAATATAAAAGAAGCACGCTCGTTTCAGTTCCCTTGCTCTAATCGAAGTGCTCCTGCCCTCTGAATGTAAATGCAGGTTTTAGTTCTGATAGATCCTGGAAGAACACAGGAGAATGAGCTGGGGTAAAGGAGAGAAAAGATCACTACAGAGGAGACATAACGACTTCTAAGCAAGCTCGATTTTGGGAGGTGTGGAGCACCTGAACCTCTAGTTATTCCCACCGATAATGTGAATGCCTTCAACTCAAGCAAACCTCCCTGGATCTCTGAAAATGCCCCATTAGCTCCTCTTCAGGGATCAGAGGAGTTTCTAAAGGCAAATACTTGCATGTGCCCACTATTGTTGTATTCATCTTACCAAAGGATGAATGTCACAGAATCCTTTAGGTTGGAAAAGGCCTTTAAGATCATGAAGTCCAACCGTTATATACCGCTCAAAAAACTCAGGAACTGAACAAAGACTTCCATTAAAAGGCTCGTACATCCTTCTCATATAGTCATTGCACAGGAATTAAAAGGAGGAAAAAATGAACGCACTACCATTCTACTTTGGGGTGCTCTTCCTAGCAATAGTTTTCAAAATAAGAAAGAAAAAACCAAATATTCCTCCAGTCCCTTTAAGTTAGATACTCAGGGAAGTTTAACCTTTCCTTTAGCTAAGCCAAATGAAACGTCTGAAAGGTCTCCAATAAAATTTGAAGTGGAAAAATCAAGATTTTTCACACTTAGAGTTTAGCCTTATCATAACAGAAAACACAGGCTCTCGGTGAAATAGGTTTTTTGGGGGGAGAAGCATTAAAGATTTTACAATCAGGAATATTGCCACTTTAATAATCCATACACATTCTACAGATTCATCACCCTAGCAGCAAACGCAGGCAATAAGCAGAGTTCTGATGGAAACATGCTGCCCTCTTACACCTTCAGCTGCACACAGAATATTAATTCCGCTTGTACTGCTTAATATGCCCAGTTAATAAATAATTCATTCATTGTGAAGGAACATGCAAATTGCACTCCCCCCTTCTTATGCTTTCAGATCTCGCAATTCTCCTTTTGCGTGAAAAATATTACATTTCAGCAGTCAGACTTGCTTCTTAACTCCCTTAGTGCTGCATCACACCAGGAAGCCCCCACAACAGCATCCGCTGGACTCCGTTAGTAACATCACCTTAATGCAAACCCAGCTGATCACCTGTGCGGCTAATTTTACTGGTTTAAAGTCGATTTTATCCAATTAGATGCCCCAGCTGGGCTTAGATGTCTCTTTATTTTTTTCTTTTTTAAAATCACAAATCTTAGCGTTTCTTAAATTCACATTTTAATTCAAAGTTCTCAATAAATGCCCACATTAAACCAGGCCTTTAAACACACGCCTTGTGCCATTCCAGTTACAACGGAGTGAACGGGTGGCATTTTAAAAATAATTAAATATTACATCAAAGAATTGGAAGCGGGAAAAATTAAAACTCAAGTTACCTTGTGAAAAAAGCACCGGGTGGATTTTAAACCCCCCTCCGTTCTTCAGCCTTTGAGGAAGCTGTTCAAAATGGTAACTGTCAAGGTAGAAGTAAACCTTCAGGGTTTGCCGGCTTCCCTCTGCCTGGTATGTGATCGGTATGTCTAAAGAATAAGTCAGGGTTATTACTTAATTAAAAACACCGGCACAGCCTTTTCCAGAAACTGTTACACCCAAAATCCACCTAGATACAAATCACAGCAGACACAAAACCATTACGTGCATATCATGACACAGGGTGAACCCCCCCATCACCCTCCTGTAGCTCCTGTCCCATGTTGTTGGCTTGGGAGGGCTTTTAAAACACTTGGAACAGGCTCCTCACTGGAATTATACAGAAATAAACCTCATCTTGTATAGGCTAATTCCTGCCTGACCAGTAGCCCTGCCCTACTGAACTCTCTGGAGCACGGGCAGCTCTGTGGAGGAGCTTTGTGTCTTCTGGTGTGGGTTACTGCAGAACTTCTCTCACGGGTGGTCTCAATCCAGCAAAGGAATTGTCTTGGAAAAGCTTGATGTGAAGCAGACATGCTTTCCTCCCCTCCCAGCGGAGTTAGGAGACTTAGGAGAAAAAAAAAAAAAAAGAGGGGTTTTTGCTCACTAGAAGTTCACGGCGAGAAAATCTCCCACTGGCTGAGAACATACTAATAAAGGAGCGGCTGGAAACGAGTGAAGGGTACGAGGAGCAGGCTGAGAAGAGTCCCCTTCCTGCGAGCGGGGCAAGGACGGGGCGAAGGGCTCAGGACCCTGACCGGCTGCACCAGCAGGTCTCTGAGGAAGTTTCTTGCACAGTTTAAAGCTATCCAGATAGCATCTGTCATCTCCTGGAGATCTACTTTGTCTTTCAGATGACAAAACAAAATGCTTTGTCTGCCTCTCCCTCTCATCTCAGTTGCATTTCCCTACTAAGACCTTCAAGCTTATTTCACACACGACTCTTCAATAACAACCAGATCTTCCAGGGACTTTCCAGATGCAGTCACATACTCCCAATGGAAAAATCCAGTCCAACAAACAGTTTTGCCCCCAAGGTTACTGACACTGCCAGAGAACGATTCCGCATTGGCACTGGTGGTCACTGGATTTCAGCAGATCCAGGAATATCGAGAGAGCTACAGCTCTGCTAGTTCTCTAAAATCCCAAGTTATGTCACATCCCTGCGGGAGGTAACGTGCTCGGAGAGAACAACGTTACAAAGACAGAAAAAGCCGTAGCCCAGATATTATAATTACTCACTTGCAACTAGTGGCTCTGGCTCTGACTGTCTGAAGTAAAAAATCACTTTTTCCAAGTCAAACAGTGCAACCAATGTATCTTCCAGCATGGCTTGCTCGTCAGCCTGGAAAAGGCAAAAAAAGAAGTGAAATGGTCATTTCAGCCAGACGTTTTCCCTCCCAGAAATAACATAAGGACAGGACACAGAAGTAACTACAAAATGTTGCACAACACTTCACTGATGCAGCGTATAACCTAATTAACTCCTAGATAATGGAAATATTTTTGTGGCGATTGGCACTTTCTCCTTTATTTCTAGTCCAAGATTATTAAAATCAATGTTATCGTTTTACATGCTAAATTAATAGGTAATTTATAGCTACTGCTGCTTCTCATGGCTTTCAATCAAACAATACTGTAATTATTCTTTAGGTAACGTACCAGAGTTCAGCAGCTTCTCTTGCCACCAGGTCTGGCTTGTAAATTAGCAGAGGGGAAACATGAAAAGAAAATTCTTTTTTGCAATTTTCTTTTTAAAACGCTGTAACTTTAGCATTTCACATATAAACAGTAGAAGAACAGTAAACAATAGTCCCACGTAAGCCCATGTAGGTACCTCAGCTACCTGTGAGGGAATTGACATACTAGTCAATGGTTGGGCTTGATGATAATAAAGGTCTCTTCCAACCAAAACAATTCTAAGACTTTTATAGAGCAGGATGTACCGAATCAGTTATTTTCAAGTGAGCAGCTTCAGAGGCTGAGAAAGCTGCCACAGAGCAGACCATGGAGATGGTTCTTCAGGCTGACAGGAACCAGAGTAGTGCGAGAAGCCGCTGAAATAGCTGAAGCAGCGCTTCGGGTAACTGGGGGTTAGAGGACTGCAAAAGCCAGGTCTGTGTCTAGCCCTACTACTACAGATCTAGTGGGTTTTGGGGAAGGGGGTGATAAAATTATCCAGTCCAGGTATTTTATTTATCTTGCACTGCTGCTTACTGCAGAGTGAAGTTCTGGTTATCACCCAACGCGACATTTGCTCCCAGCGATGATAGTGGTGAGGAGTCAAGGGAAACCATCTGCTAACTCACACCAAACATACCTCTGTCTTCATGGAAGTCATATTTCCCCTATCACAAACAACCTTTCCCGTATCTGTAATTAATCTCCAAAGAGCAGCTAATCCAGTAACAAGCTAAGCACAAAGGACACAGAAAATCCCACTTCTGGCTAGGTCTGGTTAACTGTGCCAAGGCGGGCCGTGCCCAAGCAGGCCACATGAGGACTCTTACCAGGTTAGGGGAGAGCAGGGACTGGAAATGGAGGAGAAGACCCGCATTGGCTATCTGTTCCAGCCACCTTCTGCTGGCCTCCAGCGTCTCCATTTCATACTCCTTGTTGTTGTCAAACATCTGATTTAAGGCCACCATTAGCTGCTCTGAAAACGCACAGACCGTGGCCACGAGGCTCTGGCAGAAGACCATGTCTCGCCTCAGTTGTATCTCGCTGTCTGTGATGGGTAGAAGCCAAGAGAGGAAGAGTAAAAATGGAGCAGGATAGTCATCAACAAAAAATAAAGCAACGGGGCTGGAATTTTTTTGTCAAAAACACAGAAGTAAATTCCAAGTTTGCAGCCTGATGTTCTTCCCAGTAAATAGCATTCCACAAACAAACCTGCCATTTTCCATAATAAAATATTCTAAAATTACATAGAAATGTACTTCAAATCTGAATTAAAAGTAGCTTTTCATAAACAATCTACGTTTATGCTCTAGATTTTAACGTGCATACCATCGATCCTATGCACTTGTCACTGGATGCCATCAGACCTCCCTGCTGCAATGCAAGAGCCAGCCTGGCACACACCCACATACTATCCACAGGGAAGCAAGGACAGCTAGAAGCTCTTGAGATGACTGCATCACCTGGTCAACTCCACAGCGACCAGCTGGGGAGGGTGGATGAAGACTGCCCGCTGTAAAGTGTGGCCAGGGCATACAGGAGTGTTGCTACCAGAACACAACCTATCCAAATACTATATATATATATATAAATACGAAATCTATAAAAGAAGCATAGAGCAGCATAGATTTACAGTGTCAGTAAAGCCCAGGACAGGTCCCCAGGCAGAAGACTAAGGCCCCACTAGGAGCTGATTTAAATGAGGGACTAGCAAGCCTACTGATTTATTCTGGGGGGCACAGGCATTGGATTAGCTAAAGGTCAAAAGAGTTAGAAAGGGAAACAAGTTCTCAATAAAGCACAAAACTGTAGTGATAAATATTCAGTCCTTTCTTCCTTCTCCTCTCTTCTGAAGGTCTTCAAGTATTTTTATCGTTATGAGCCGTAGGCAAACATCAATCACAAATGGTACAGGCAGACAATCTTTCTCAGAGCACGAGAAGAAGATTAGGTGATATCGAGGTCTTTCTAAAGCCTAAAAATCTTTGTCCTCATTTTCAGATTCCTCTCCCTCTAAGAGGCTTAGCTCCTTTTCCACCTTCTCTGTGGAGCTGGCAAGACTTGAGATGACTAGGTGAGTCAGCAGAAATCATTCTGTACTCACTGAATTAATACTGACTAAAAAAGGCTTTTCTTGGACTCCAAGTATAGCTCAGAGTAACTCCATTCTGTCTGTTTTCCTTCTGAGACCTTCTTCCATCTTTTCCTCAACTGTCAATAACAGTGACCACTCTTTTGCTACCATTTTGATCCCATTCACCAGGATCTCAGGAGTGTTCTCCACAAATGGCCTAATTAACTATGCTTCTGCCCTGTGACTCATTGCTTTTTATTTTGATTATTAGAATCAACCTCTCTCCAGTCTCTCAAGTTGTGCAGAATCTGGTACAGACAGAATTTTCACCTTTAAACGCTCCACCCAAAAGCCCCACTGGCCTCTCCATGGTCAAAAACTTTCCCATGTCAGAGCAGCACTCGGGGACACATCCTGTCTGTTCCCTTGCTCCGTTTTCTCTCTGCTTGTCTAACAGCAGCGGACTGTCAGCGCCTTCCTCTGTACAGCTTCTGAAGTGGTCCTCTTCCTGTCTCCAACATCTCATTGCCAAATCTCATCCAATTCCACCTGAACGTCAGACACTGCGCACAAGTGCACTCTGGGCTCTCTTCAGAAGAAAAATATTTTTCTTCAAAATAAACTAGGAAATTTACGAGCTCAAGACACTTTGTAAAGAGGGAAAATTGCTTTAAGAAATATCAAGTCTGGGGTATTTTCTCAGGTCACTTCTTATTTTAAAAGATCTGAGGAATTACTAAAAACTTTTATAATATATGTCAACAAAGAAATGTTTTATTCCCTTTGTAAAGCTGCTATTACATGTCAAAATCATGAAATAAAGCAGTCATCTAGTGCTGCAAGATGGTTCAAACAATCAGCTTTTACAGTCAAATGTGATGGCTTACTGGGACACTTATGCACCTACAAACTGTAGAGAATCTTCTGACTTAAGTATTGTTTTCTACATACTGACATTTATTTTGCAGACCCTGCTTATTCTGTGTATTTGAGGCTGTATGTGGTGATGGGGAAATAATATGCAGAATCATCAGACCCCTTCCAAAAAGAGGGACTTAATTTCTCGAAATGTATTAAAATATCCTCAATTATTCTTAAATTCTTAAGAAAATTCTTAATACTCTTAAAAATATTCTCTAAAAAAAAGATAAAGATATTGGTTAGAATAATAAGGTAAGTCAGGACAGTAGATGGGATGAAGATAGAAGAAAAAATATAGCAAATAGGAAAAAGCCCAAAAAAAGAAAGACAGAAGAATGCTGTGCACAAGCTCAGTGATTCAGGAGTTCCTTCATCTGCCAAGATCCAAAGTAAATGACCAGAGAAGGCCTTTTGCATGAAAAAAAAAATTTAAATAGCACAATGTTTGCTAGAAACATCTTTGGAATTGTTGTGTTCTTCAGGAATCCTCACTGTAAACACAGGGGGGAACTTGTTGTTTATCAAGTTATCATATCTGAGATTTTTTCCCCTTTCTCTAAACAGTGTTCTGCCCAAAAGCAAAAAAGCTCTCAAGCCACCCACGTTTACTTCCCCCAGTTACAAAACAAGAAAAATTACCTGTATACTCAAGAAGCGCCAGGAGTATTCGTGCCTTCACCTCTTACAGAAAAAAAAAGAAAATATATTGAGGTCACAGTTAAAAGTGGTTTCACCGACGTAATAATGCATTTGCAGTTTCTCATCTTCTACCAGCTTCACTCTAACTTATTGCGTTGGCAATTCTATATTATCCTGACAAAAGCTCCGGTGCCACAGATGGAAAGGGAGGGCCAAGAACATTTAGAACTGGCAGACGACCTCTGAGACCCAGAGGTGAGAGAAGGGGAGGCAGCGAGTGTGCTCTCCCTGAGCCGAGCAAGAATAACGCTCTCTGAACCATGCACCAGTCACAAGCATGACAGCTGCAATAAAGTTAGTTTCTCTGCTCATAAATTATAGCAAACCTTTAAAAATCCTAATTTCTATAACACTAGAAAATGCCAACAGGTTTATGGTTCTGTAAACACCCAGATTCCTTTTGATAACTATCACCATCACATTAGTGTTGTAAAAGTAAATGTTGTATTATAGAGGCAGCAGGTCATGTGGAGCTTGCTGAGCTCTCCCACAAAACTCTGCGGTAGATTTAAAGCCAAATTCGTCTGCATAATCTCAGCTCAATATTGAAATGGGGTAAGTCTATCAGTTCTATCAATGGGCAAACAAGTTATATTTAAGTGGTGGGTCAGGCTTTGGCTTCAGAAGGGTGGCAATGAAGGACCTCTAAAGACACATTCCCATTCCTCCCAAGCTGTGAAAGAAACCATGATTAATGCTTGAATATACTTTGGTTTAGGCTGAAGATAGACCTGTAGAAAAACAAGATCCAAAAATACTTATTCATTTTTCACTTAGTGACAGCCAACATTTAACTAAAAGAAGTATTTTTAGTATTGGAGAGTCAACCCACTGTGATCGACTCCAAAACCAGGAGATATTTTCATGGTTGTTTTTATAATTTTCTAGCCTGGGGTCTGAAAATAGGATTGACTCTGAAATGAGAAATACCAAGAGTCAGAGGAGGAGGAGTTTGTTTGGTTTGGCCGGTTGGTTTTTGGAGGTTTATCTTAATAAAACTTACCACAAAGCTCTCTTCCCGTGATCTGAAATTTAGCAGTTTCTTTATGGGACACCATGGAAATCAGCCAACAAACCAAAAGCAGCTAAACACACGCAAATCATTTCAAGCTAGACCTGACACAAGATTTTGTTCCCACGTAGACTCCTAGTCCAAGTAGTTTCACTCTGCTTGTTATTTCTGCTTCTCTACCAAACAGCACAGGAAATAAAGCGGAATTTACAGGCAAGATTTCCTGGAGAGGAAATCCCAGTTCCCTTCCCACGACGCCAGGGGAGAGAGCAGAAAACCCCAGCGCCCACCGTCACTTGGAGGTGAAGGGAGCAGAACTAGGTCAGAGGTGGGAGAGAGGCAAAGGAGAAGGAGGGAGAGGATCAGCTGGGATGGAGCAAGTGAAAAACGGCAGAAGAGCTTTGTTTTCACTGGTCAGAAGAGACAATTTGCTCTTCGGTATCCAAAACCAAGAGGGCGAGCACGAGGCCGCTGAGATACACTCCACTAACCTTGTTACTGAGAACACAAGAAACCTCTGCAACTCAGGCATTCCCCACCCCGCCTGCAGCAAACCTCGCAGAGCAGCAATGTGAAGCAGTTGTATCTTTCCCCTTCCCTTCCCCAGGCTTGCTATCGTTAACAAAGCATTTACTGATGGTCGTGCTGTCCTTGCTAACCTTCAACAAATTTTCTGATATTCTGGGCAAGGCTGCGGACGCTGCTGGGGAGGTTCCAAGGGTCTTGCTTGATGTGAAGCCGGAGCCTCTTTGGGCAGTTAAGCTTCGGCTCCATTTCTTGCTGAAACTCTAAGCAAGGACAAAAATAACAGTTTTTTTTTTCTGTTTGAACTTGGTTCACTGAAATAACTCCTTTGCATCACAATCTGATGGCTACCACTAGATATCTATTTATATGCTTAGACTTCAGCAACTATGCGTTAGCAGAGTACCTGAAATGATGTGTAATTACATACAAGATTTTAAGCAATAATGCTTACATAAATATATATACATATAAATATATATACACACATATAAATATATATACATCAGTATTACTGTGACCCTAAATTTACATTTACAAATCGCTTATAAATAAATTTTACAAGTTATCTACAAAAAATAATAAAAATCTGGCATTAGTAATAAAATAGATCAGAAGTGGCTTTCGTAGAGACAAAAATGTAATAAAACCACGTGCAATATAAAAAACCCCTGTTTCTCCCTCCAAAAATTTCTGCAATTCTATAGTCAGTTCAGAGTTCAATTTAAAGCTGACTTTCTTTCATGAAATGTGGATTTCATTCTTCATGAATTCATTTCTTTCACGGAATTCTTTCAAACATTGTGCAATAAAAGCGTAAGAAGCCGGTTTTCAACTAAGATCTACTTAAAAGGAATTTCAGCTATTGATTATTGCAAAATACCCCAAGATTAAGCAAAGCCAGCTCTTTAGCACCCAGCTCAAGAGTAGAAAGCCAGATCCACGTACCCTTCAAGCTGCCTTTTGATTCTCATAGACAGAATTAAGTGTTACCTTGGAGGCCTCGACCCGGTGTGAAGTATTTTGTCTGCTCAAAGGCCCTCATCACAGCTGGTCCTTTCAGGAGATTGACAATTGAATCGACCTGTTGGGATGAAGGTTCTGTGAGAAAGATGTTTTTTTACAGCAACAATGAGAAATTCTTTCTTTAAGAAATATGGACTACAGAAAATCGGCTTTGGATTCTTTCTTACCTAGTGGTTCTAGTTAAAGGAACAAGCCAGGGAATGTTAGACTAAATCCAAGGACCTGTTTAATTGGCAGTTTTGAACTATTTACAGAAAGCTGAAGGAGAATGAGTAAATACATACCATCCTGGTAAACAGGGGAAAGCAAAAGCAAAAAAAAAAAAAAGCATTTGCTAAAGACATCTCAGTGTAAACATGGACATTTGTATCAAAGCCAGGAAAAATAATCTCATACTTGACCAAAAAGATGCTCCAAACAGCTATGGAGCTTATCCTGTTTGTCATGGGAGATTCGAACACTTATGGGAAGCTCATCGCCTGAAAAATATTTTAAAATGAGAAATTGTTTAGAAGTTGCAGCATATTTCCTCAAAATCTTTGCAGCTTACATAACCTGCTCTGCACACAGACTGAAGTTCAGGCTTTCAGGGTTACAGTCACTGTTCTCCCTATATATTTTGCATTTAGCAGTCACTGGATAATACAGAAATAAGGACCATACTCAAAACTGGACATGGTCCTGCACAACCTGCTCTAGATGACTCTGCTCAAGCCAAGGATTGGATGGGATGATCTCAAGAGGTCCCTTCAAACCTCAACCATTCGGTGCCCAGAATCATTCACCATAAAATTTTTATAGGGACTCTACGGACAGTTCACAATCTTAATGTGCTTACTAATTAAATGGTTCTGACATTTTAGTAACTCAACAAAAATCCAGTATCCGAATGCTGTGCTTGATATGAAGCTTTCAGCAGTAGACACCACATCACTTCCTGAGTGCAAAGGAGAAGGACTCTCCTCGGTCACCGCCCTCGGTCAGTTGCCCTCAGACAACGGGTGCTGCAACCTCAGCTCCTTCAAAAGCTGTGAAAAATTGAGCTTTGAACTGGTTCTCCTCCTTGCTGTTGCAGTGACAGATAAGGAGTAGCCACTTGATAATTTATAATCCAAATTTATTCACGGTCAATCTAGACTCATTTTTCTTATGTCAGTGAAACACTTAAAGAGCACTTTTCTCCCCTTGGTTTTTTTTTTTAGCTCCTTTAGACGTCCTTACAGCCAGTCGCTACAACCCTTCACAGGATTTTAATTGCAACAGATTAAACACGGTGCCAAAGAGCCCTGAACTGAAGTTAACCAGGTTAGTGTTGGAAGTACGACAAAATTAACTTGTCAGGAGAGTAGGAACTTCACTGCACATTTATCAGCTCAAACACAATCTGTGTCTGGCTAGCAAGGACATGTTCTTTCAGGTGCCTCCGTTGCTGCCTTCAGCTTGGTGCTGCACAAGTGCACATCAGCTCATTTATATCTTCAGTTGAAGACACAGACCCTGGTTCTCCTTATTAGCACTTCTTTATGTCCTTCATCCTTTCCTCTGTATCATTTCTGGACAGGAGCTGCCTAGAACTGCATTATTCACAAGGTACCTCAGATACCTTCTGTAATGTCATTAATACTTTCCTGTCCCAACTGAAGATACATCTCCTGGTACAGCCAGCACTAAAATTTGCCTTCTCTATGGCCAAGTCTCACTGGTGGGTCACATTCAACTAATATGCCCAGTTCTTCCTTTTCCTAAATCATTCCCAAATGATGAACTCCCATCTTAGAGAAAACATTTTTCATCATTAGTTCCTGAGTACGTGACCTTGCACTCCATGCGGTTAAATCTCATCTCATTCCTATTAACAGCTGCATTTATTTAAATTCAATTTGTAATGGCATAAACAAGAACGTGCTTCTATGTCATCTCACATTCCTCCCCACAAACACGTGCAGCTGTATCCCATCGGTGCAGGCGAGGAGAACGTTCCACACCCCTGAAATGCTCCTCACCCTGTGCAGTGTAACGCACTGTCAAGGTCAAGGCATACAAGTGGTTAAAAGCAATGACCCGAAGAGCTCTAAATAATGCAGTCCAGTCAGAGATGGTGGAAGGTGGGCTCTCCTTCACTGCAGTACTCAAGCTAGGCAGAAACAACATCATAGACTGGTTTGGAAGAGACCTTTCGAGCTCATGCAGTTCAACCCCCCTACACCAGGCAGGGACATTTGCAACTAGAGCAGGTTGCTCCGAGCCCCGGCCAACCTCACCTGCAATGGTGCCAGGGATGGGGCAGCCACCACCTC
>JAVSBS010028734.1:31501-46031 GCA_033124195.1 Coracias cyanogaster
CACCACCTTCAGCATCAGAAAATTCTTCCTTCTCTCTAGTCTAAATCTCCCTCTTTCACAGTTTAAAACCACCACCCTTTGTCCTGTCCCAACAGGCCCTGCTCAAAAGTCCATCCCCATCTTTCTGACAGGCCCCTTGAAGCACTGGAAGGCCACAAAAAGGTCTCCCCAGAGCCTCCTCTCCAGGCTGAACAACCCCCAGTGACACACTTCCATTACCAAGGAGGAGGCAATTTTTAAAACAAAGCCAACAAAACTGCCAGGCAAACGAAAAGCATAAAACCGAATAAAAGCAGCAGATGACAAATCCACAGCTGACTTTTCTAAGCCTACCTGAATCCATTTCATCACTGTGGAAGTACGAGCTGCACTGACTGCTGCAAATGCTGGTGAACGAGGCGATGGAGTTCCTATTGCTGTTGCAGTCGCTTGGAAAAAAAACACACGACAAGAAACAAAGTCATTTCCCCTAACGCAGGCTCTGTAGCAAAGTTATGGAAATTCTTTCCCTTTTCCCCTTTTAAATATAATGATGAGATGGTCTGTACAATTCTTCACCAACGAAAAGAGACCCTCATGCTTCGGCTCTCATTTAATTTGCAATCCTGGTAGGACTCAGAGGACCACACGGCCAAAATAGATGGATGCGATTGTCTGCCTTCACCTTGCACGCGAGCAGGTACTTGCAGAACGACAACGCACATTTTCAATGCAAAACAACCAACTTTTCTCACACGAGGGGCAGTTTGTGAAACTGTGGCCTCAAATGTTTCAGCAATTCCGCATTTCAATTCTGTACTGCGAGTCCACAGCTAACAGAAACGATGAAACACTCTGGTTTATGACTTGAAAACTAGAGCCTGTAATGGGTTTAGAGAGACTTATTTATTAGAGTAGCATCAAAACTCAAATTACAAACTATTTTTCCCTGCCAGCCAAAATACAGTTTATGATTGTCGAGCTGATTTTGTTGGAGGTGTACAGGTTTTACACCTGTGACTTCAGTGTGAATTCCCACACATACAAACTGTCACCCGCTTTGCCCTAGTAAGATGTGAGGATTCAAATATGGGTGGGGTTTTTTTCCTGCTCTTTTCTCTCAGAAACTCATTTCCAGCCCAGAAAACAGAAGAACACAGCTACTTCTGCAGCATAAACAGAGCAAAACAGCCTTTTGTGCTAAAAATCCTATGAAGATAAATTGGAATTCAAGGTCTCCAGAGTTATTCAGCCACATGAAGATCATTTAATTTCAATGCAGGAAACACTGAAGTAATTATCCAGCTGAGGGAGCCTTAAAAGCCACAGTGAATAGAAGATAATGTAGAAGTAGTATCCTTTACCTAAAGGATATTTGTGTATAACAATCTGGTTTTCCTGTTCTGAATTGGGTGCACCCATTCACCGAGAGATATATAGATATATACTTTTTTTTCCTTTTTTTAAAATTAATATAGAATGCTGCAGTTAGATATGAACCCACATGCTCCTGATTTGTCGTCTTTATTTTTGTAAATACAGGAGTGACATTTTACTAGTTTTGGCATACTGACTTACACCTCCTGGAAAAGGGATGTGCTTTAGACCTGCGGCCAAGAAGGTAAGCGAAGAGGGAAAACTGTTAAATGAAGCAATATGATGTAATTACAATCATATCCATTAAGTAGATGAAAAGACACGAGTAACAAGATGTTCCTAGCAGAGGGTGAACAGTCCCAAAGAGTATTAAGAATTTCTGGCTGGATATTAAAAAATGTTTTCTAACTAACTCTATTCACTTATCAAAGTCTCCAAAGGGAAAATGAAGGTTATTTAAAAGCGGATTTTGCAAAGCATGAGAAAAAGTACAGGGAAATGAGAAACAGATTAAATGTGTTAGCTACATCAGTCTGTATTTTTATTGTGCTGTATTGTATGGTTTAGAACGAGACCCTGCAATGCAAAATGAGAGTATTCCAATGGCTGAAATTAGCCTACTAAACTACAGCAGCATGACGAGATCTGGAGATTTTAAGTCTGGCTACATGTAATTTTTTAAGCAAATAAAAAAATCCCAATCTTACTCCAACACTTGTTCTAAACTAGCAGCTTTTATCATTACTCACATATGGAACCCTAAACAGCCAGAATAGACTGTAAATTACTGGAATCAGAATCAAGGTAGTATTTTACACAACAAGACACCCATGTGCTAAGACACACCTTTTCTCCACACGCAAATCTTGTGCCAGCCAGGGAACGTCCCAGCTGGAGCAGCTCCTGCACCACTGGTTGGACACATCGTGGGTGTGCGGAGCCCTAAATGTGCTTCAGCTGGAACAGCACTTGGTGTGTTCACCATGGTCAGAAAAAGATGAACTTAATCTGTGCAAATTACCTCTGCATTCACATATGCACATTTCTCATCTGCTCTCACGAAGAGTTCCTATCTGCCGTGCTGCAGTAGTCAAATATTAGCTTATGCAACAGATCTCGGAAACACGGGGTTCTGCAGAAAAACGATGACCCTACTGAGATTCTGCTTTCTGAGCATAATAATGAACCGTGATAATGAACAAATAATGAACCCTTATTTTACTGGCAGCTAAAAATTTAATTTAGCTTTTATATCGTGTAGTTAACCAACTCCCTCTAAGCAAGGGAAGATAATCTTTGCAAGACCTACGCTTCCTATAATTACTTCTTGCTTTTCACATTTCTCTGTATTCTCATCCACAGTAAATGTGATGCATTAGGAATTCTAGATGATGCTACAGTATTTAGAGTGGAAGAAGGTGAGGAATGTATGTTAACAAGCAGGTTTGTTTGGTTTTTTCTTTAGATCAGCAAAAGCGGTGGCTCTGGCATCCTGCTTTCCATGACACATATCTGGAGTTTTGCTAAGGAACAGAATAACAGAAGTTATTTCTGTTTTTTTGAGACAGATAATCTGAAGTAAGGCGTTACACCTATGGCTGTGATATCCTATAAAGTATCTAATAAGTTACCCATACTCAAAGAGTTGGATTTACATCATCCCGTAACACACCTTGAGGCTATTTATTCCTCTGTAAAAAATGTCAGTCGTCATATTATCTTCCAAGCCCCTCAACAGTCTACAAACCCACAGGTTCGACTCAGCTGACAAAACCGTTATTAGTAAAGTTACCTGTAGGAATCCCTGTTGCTGATTGTATCATGACCAGAGTCTTCTTGCTCATCACCTGTCACGCTGAAGCAGACTTTCTTCCCGTTCCTTTCCCCCCTTTCATTATCGCTGTCTGCCGGTATTAAAGGCTCAGGCGTTTTACGTTCTGATTTCGGAGAGTACGTTATTGAAGAAAGGAGGCTGGGAGACAACAGCAAAGGTCAGATAAATTCACGGTTTTTCAAAGTGGGGTAACATTCCTCGTCAACACCCCCCAACTATTATTCTAGAATATGTGAAGGAAACATCTTAACTTAGTCCGTACCTACTGGGGAAAAAAGGGAAGAAAGTGGCACACTCTGCTGCTAAAAAGCATAGCAGTGAAACCCATTAGCATTATTAAATAACCTTGTCTGCAGGCAGTGATTCCAGCTGGGGAAGCAGTACAGCACATTATTGAATACCTGGGGTCAAACTTTAGATCAACAGAACATATTTTTAAACATGAACCACGTACTTCTCCCTACAAATCAAGAGAACAAACCACAGAAACCAACCATCTCTCTGGGAAAAGGGTGCATCTTCTCAATGACTGCTGCCCCAGGCATGCCACCTGCACCAGCAGCTATTTTACTAAGGCATTTTGAGAATCTTTGTTAACATATCTCTGTATTTCCTGACATTCAAAGCATCGAAGCCACCAGCACGAGTAAAACTGATGATTAATCTACAAGCTTCTGTGACAAGCACAAAAGTGACATCAAGCCAAGAACAGAGAGCAGGGCAGACTGCTACATTTAGAACAGGCACAAGAACTGGAAGAAAAAGATTCATGTTCTTGGGTGATTAACTCTTATTGAGATGTTCTCATTTACTTTCAAGATCAGAACATCTATAACAGGCAATTGTCCTTTAATTCCTATTACTCAAACGCTCTGTTAGAACGATGTTTTCAAACTAACATTTGGTTTTAAAAGGCAGCATTTTTCTTGCAAAAACGACCTTCTAACTGCCGGAAATCAGAAGACACCGGAGTTAATCTCCTCCTCCTGTGAAGTACTTAGACACAGTAGCAGGGCTTTATTGTAGGAGCTGTTAGAACGGTCAACGGGCAAAGCTTCTACCAGATACGTGGCAGGATTCAAACATTTAAACCTTTTTGACAAAGACGCTCCACCAGAAAAGATCCCAATCCTAATCTGGTCTTCAAAGTTGAAGTTTCTTGACTCAAAGCAGCAACGTTTTGCATACAAAACACAAACAACCCGTTCAACATCATGTGCAACAATAACGTTTTTGGGTATATACAAATAATTCCCTGGCTCTCAGAAATGGACAGAGTTTTGAGAAAGAAATTAGGGAATTATATACTTTGGAAATGCAACAGGGTATCTTACCCCTACAATGCTGTCTGTTGACCTTACAGCAATGAATGTATAGCTCAAACGGCACATCAAGCTCAGTCTCACTGAAATCATGACCCAATGGATGTTAAAATGGGGTTTGACATTAACTTCAGAGAAACAAGGATGGGAAGTCAAGCTTTTTAGCAAATTCTTTCATCATTTCTGTGTATGTTTCCCCAGTTAAAGCTAACAAGACAGAAAGGTCAATATTTATCCTACATACAGGAAAAGGTACTGATCTAACTGTACCTGAAATATAGAAGAGCTATACAAAAGATATAATTTTACTGGATTTTAAACCCACCCATCCACTAGACAAAACATTTTTAGGGGCTACATGATGCCTTCATAATCCCTATCAGTGTGAAATCACAACTCAGTTCTTCCCTCTCACTTAAGGCACCCCTCAGCAGAACTCCACAAGGACGGGAAGAAGGATGGGGCCCATATTTTATAGCAGTGTTCAGTTTTGATCTACCTGCTAGAGCACACGTGTCCTGGAACATGTCCTAAAATAAAAGTGTTCTGAAAATGCAGACCTTGGGAAATTGGTCCTTTATACTTGTAAAACTTGTTTTCTGAATAGGGCAATAAAAAAGGAGCTCAAAAAGGGATTAGACAAATTCACGGCAGATCATTCCAGCAGTACTCTGAAAACAAAAGGTCCACTCCAAGATCTCATAGCACTGCCTGCTGGAAGGTGAGATAAGGACAAGGATCAATCTATACTTCTGCTTTTTCTCGCGTTCCCATTTTTATCCACTCTTAGCAAAACAAACCTGGGCTTTTTCCATTCTGTTAACTTCTTGCTGATTTTGTTGTTGCAAGAAAGTAATCAAGAGTAAGAAACGAGCATAATGAACTGCAATTTCAGCTCCCGAAAATATCTTCCCCCGAGTAATTATTTGTCAAGACACAGACAGACTATTATATCCTCCTCTTTTATGTGACTGTTTAGTCACTGCTGCCAAGATCTCAGTGAGAGACTGATTAAGGTAGCTGGAGCTTTTCCTAAGGGAGCTTTTCACTCTCTCTCAGCAGGCAGGCTCTTTTTCTAAGGAATGTTTTTTTTTGCTGAGCTACCATGAACGAAAGCTGGAACTCTGGATAACAAAGTTCTGGAGCTGGTAGTTCCTGAGGTCAAAGCGCTCTTAGAAACCCAATTCAGGGAGCCTAAAACACACAAACCCAAACCTGGATGCGAAAAACCCCAAACCTAATAACCATGCTAAAACAGACTTTCAAAGTGAGTTTTCGTTGGTTTTTTTTTGTCTGTCTCCCACATTCAAGCCAAGTGTCCTAATCACTCTGGAGTGGCTCTCCCAAGATCCATACTTCTTCATTAAGGCCATTTTGCTTTTGAAACATGTTTAACAAATTAATAATCTTCCTATGGGTGAAAAACGCTTTACCTACAAATTAATCTTTGGGACTGTTAATACCTGAAGATCTCAATTAAGCTTTTTTTTTTTTTTTTTAATATACCTTTGCCCTTTCTTTCCATTCCTAGGGAAATTTTAGATGACATGTAGTCTCCTATTCCTCTCACCTCAAAAGAAATAGCATTTCCACATAGTAGAGAAAAGCTGCAAGCTAAACCAAGAAAAAAAACCCAACAACACAGGGATATTGGGAAAAAGAACAAAACGTAGTATTATCTAGACTTAAATTCTTTGCCTTATTTTAATTCTATCTGAAGTCAACATCGACCCCACACAAAGGCTACCCAGAGTTATCGGGATATTCAACAGAAAAAGGCAAATCCAGGGAACATTTACTTACTCGTCTATTTGACAGACACATGTTTCTACCTCTTTCAGTGCAGCTTGTAATTTGAACAGCAATTTTTGATAGACATCTTGCGTTTCTAAATCTTCTTCTTTTAGGAGGTACCTCAGACCATGGCCCTCTTGCTGGCCAAGAGACTGTCCCGAAGGGGCAGCCATCGTGGTAATGGTATGTTGGACATAAATCATGGGACTCAGTTTACCTGGGAATAATCAAAATAACCATCATTACCTTTTTTTTCAAAGTATATCTGAAGTTAGTAAAATATATAACAGGCATTTGAAATATTTAACTGCCAAAAGCTGCATGTAATTATTTCATTTTGCATTTTATTTTGCATATCAAAGCCAAGCTATTTAAGGAAAAACTTATTGTGAATTTATGACCAGACTTTATTATGCTTTAAAATAAAACAAAGCATCAAAAATAGGGCGACTTCAAGGCTTGTGCTTAATTTTAATATTTGGGGCATAAACCTAAACCAGCTACCTTTTAAGACTAAATCAGAAGCACTGAAATTAGTTCTTTTGAGTTCACCTGACTTACCTTGATCAGCGTTTTTAGTTTCCTTCTCATGGGAAGAATGTTTTCTGCTGTCTAACTGAACACCAAAGGCACTGCCGAGGGACGTTGAGGTTTTAGGGTAGGACACTTCCATCACATTGATATGGCAGTTGGTCGGGCAGAAATCACTGCTGTGAAGCGGTGAAATCTTCGACTTCGCTTGTTTGAAGGTGGGCCAAGCTCTGTTTTTTAATACTCTTGAAAACTAGGAAGTGAGAAAGAAAACAAAATTGTGATTAATAGCTTTTCACGCGTCAACACTTGGCTGACAAAACTTCTGTACCTGACTAGGAAACAAAAGCTTAAAACATTCAGGCATCAATTTCTCTATCATTTCCACTTTTCCGTACAAGAAAAAATAGTTTCCATTCAATATGCTTAAGGGGTTGGTCTTTGAAGTAATTTACAACTTTAAAATATTAACTAATACTAACAACAAATATTTACAAATGTAAACACCCTTGTAACAAGGAGGTAGAATTTATTTTCCTTGCAATATAATACTAAATGTTTTCCTGGGGAGAATGTCTGGAAATGCTCTATGATCCAGTTTTCTGTAATGCACGACGCTTATGAACACCTGCTGACAGATGTTTTCAAGCCCATGTCTTGCAAAAATTTCTGAAATCTGTGCTTGAAGCTATCATAAAGGCAGAAGCAGAAGCTATACATTAAGAATTCCACATGCAGGAAGGATGAAGTCCTCCCTAACGGTGTCCCAGGCTGCATTGGGAAAGGTGTTGCCAGCAGCTGGAGGGAGGGGATCCTGCCCTCCCAACCTCAACCATTTGTGATTTCGAGTGATTCCATGAAGCTGATAAACATTAGAGCATAAAAACTGTAAACATCGTATTTTACAGACCTCGCTAGTCCACCACCTCTCCTCTCCTCCATCTATCGGCTCAGGAATGATAAACGTGGGTTTTATGGTCTAATTCCAATACAGTGCTTAGGGAACTCTCCTTTGCTACAATAGCTGAGATTTTGTGCACACTTCTATGGTCTTAGAGTTATTTGTTTTTTTTCAATATGAGCTGATGTCAACCAACATGGCTAAGACTGAACTCTACTAAATTTGGACACCTAGAAAACACACCTACTTCAGAATCCTAACAGTCACAGGATCAAGCTCTCCCCCTGGAAAGGAGACTTGTCAGTCAGAAGGAGGATTTTTGTCAAAATGTCTCCTTTCTACTGCAGCTTGTTGTTAGGGCAGCATTTTTTTCCCGGAAAAGACAAAATCGGTTCCAAGTCCTTGGTATTTTAATCACAGCATCTCTCCAGTCAAAATATTGCACGGACCTACCTCAGCTATGGAGCATGGCTGATGCAGAAGGAAATGTTCCATGTTAATTTGCGAAGTTCCCTCCCTAATAAACTTCAGTAGGAAGCCAATCAGTCAATTTTTGACTAACACTCCAGCGGAACAAAGGTAGGTCTCTTCAGAGTCAGAGCAGGTTTTTGTGCTGGGATTTAAATTTCTGTTTATTTTGCTGTCACATTACTTCAGCCTGATGAACATTTGACTGATTAATTACATTGAAATCATCATATCAGAACAAGATCTGGAAGGTTACAAGAAGCCCAATTATGGAATTGTTCGAAGGCTGAAGAATGCACAAATAGTTAAGAAGGGCACTAAGGACACTCAGCAATGAAAATGTTCCTGCAAGCAGCACATATTTCACATCTCAATCTCCCACACATCCTGCTCCGGAGAGACCAAATGCCTGGCTACGATTTAATCAGGTCATAAGTCAGGCCCAGAATTCTTTTCATATATGTGTTGAGAAACATCTGGGACTCATGGCACTGGGTTTGAGGTCTATTATGAGCAAAATGTCCTGATAATAATAATAGTAGGGAACTGCAGAAATCTAGGGGGCTCCTATTTATAGCACTCGAACTTTCACAGCGAAGGCAGGAGCCGAGCCAGGCTCAGGCGCTCCCAAAGTCTCCTGTAACTATGGTTACCTTTACCTCGCCAAGAAAACCACGCGTCTGCTCCTGACACCCATCGCATCGCTAATTGTCATTAAAAGCTGTTACTGTGAAACTATTGGGTTTTGAGCAGACGAGCTTAAAAAGTGCAGCTTGTATCGGCAACGTCTGCTTCTAGGCAGCACGAGCACCACAAGAACTTCCCCGAGGCTGTTTGCCTCGTACCCAGCACAGCACAACTCGATGTCACTTCTTGTCTTGGCTTCCTGGAAGGGACTACGTCATCCTCCCATTTGTTGGCTACAGAAAAGGTACGAACCACCCACGTTACTCAAGCTCTAAATATACTATCATTAAGGTTAAAATGAATAAATTGGGGTTTTTAAAGTATCTTTTGATTTTTTA
Source organism: Coracias cyanogaster (assembly GCA_033124195.1). NCBI lineage: Eukaryota > Metazoa > Chordata > Aves > Coraciiformes > Coraciidae > Coracias > Coracias cyanogaster. The sequence goes on from JAVSBS010028734.1 coordinate 40,733, forward strand.
AGTGAATATGAAAACATAAGTTTATCACTCAGGCAAACAACAGAGAAATTGAGTGTTTGGTAATTCAATATTGGAATCCTTTTGCTGGCTCCTCCTGTGACCCAGACCCTCAGTGTATTCCATTTCTTGTCAGAGCACACAGAAGAGTCTTTGGAAAACCATTTTCTGGCCTTCATCCTGCTGAAGCAGGATTTCCCTTAAAAGTTTTCCCTCCTTTTCCTTTGAAAAACAAGAAAACATTACATGTCCATCTCCATGCAACTCTTACAACTGTCCAAAGCTTCTACACTGAACTTTTTTCCCCCTCCTTTTTTTATTTTCAGTTTTTTGCATATTAACTTTCAGAACAGACCAGTTTGCAAATGACACAACTCCAACCCCAGCCAGGGCAGAGCCGGTTCTACGTAGATATTTTGGGCTAACTTCAAACTGGTTCTAAACTCCCAAGAGTTGGGTTGTACAGGAGAGAAACCAGAAGCCAGGAGGAGAAAATAAGTTTGTATTAACAAATTGGCAAATGGCTGATTCATTTATGTCCCACTTAGATAAATAACTATAGAGAAATACATTGACAGCTACTAAAGATCAGACTCCAGGCTATTTATCACTTCACATCTCATTAATTTAGATCTCAAGGGTATGAAAGTCAGCACCTTCTCCTTCATTCCATGCTATGAAGTCCTATTAAGCCAAGTTAATCTAACAATTTACAGAGTTATTACTATTAACAGTCACGCTACAGGAAGTCATACCAATTTGAAGGGTATAAAAGATGACTAAAGGGAAACAATTTGGTATTTAAAATAAAGATGCATTAGAAGGGGAAAAAAAAATTCTGCTGTTGTTGCTTCATTTTCAGTTAACATCTGCAAATCCACTAGAGTATTGGTTTCAGGCATTTACAAGAATGCTGGGCCTTTGGTGGGAAATATGCAGCTGACTGTATCTGCAACTGAACACAGGAAGGATACGATCTACCCAGGGTTACAAAAGGGAACAGAAAGAACACAGTTTGAAAGCAATTGATGCAATTACTCCATTTAACCATTCACTCCACTTAACCATTCACTCCACAGAATACCCAAATTTTCTGCCTTATTTTTGTCATTGCGATAGCCATTTTGAAGAGTTATTCAAACCATACCGTATTCCCCTGTTTTTCCCTTAAAGACAAATATCCCCAAGCTTAGGACAGGTGGGTCATACCTTTTTATAACTAGCGATTCTTCGGTAGATATGCTCAATTTTCTCACTGCAAATGACACCAAATTTGCTTTGAAGCTCAGCAGGGATCACTTCATTTAAGGAATTCAGGCTGTTGCAATTCTGTACAAAATGTTCATCACTTTTTGCCAGTGCTTCAAGAATCTAAGATAATAAAAATAAAGTGCGTTATAAGATGACCAAAATAACCCCTTACTTATCATCCTTTATAATTAAAGCTGAAAAGCCTGATAATCAGCTGGCCTTTTAAAATTAGAGGCAATGCTGCATAACAGCAATTAATGAAACTTGGGAAACAAAGAGGTATCTTTACATCTATCCGCTGCATAATTTATACCCATAATAAGTACTTCTGTTTGCTTTCCCATGACATTGCCTGATAATGGATTTACTACTAATTTCCTACTAATGTAACTGCTATGGCTCCTCTGAAAGACGTTATCTTCTGTATTTACTTGAACAGCACATATTATGCAAAGCTGAGGAATTAATTCGTTACTTGGAGCCAAACTTTGGTTCTTATACTGCTGTATAAGCAACACTAACACCGTGGAAAAGCACAAAAGAAATGGAGTGCTATTCCCTTGAATATTCTGCACGTATAAAGAGGGGCTAGGGAGCAGAATAAGCTGTCCTGCCCCAGCAAAGACCAAAGTCTTGCAATGATGGAAACAGCAGCAAGGGATGGTGGCAGAAAACTGAAAAGGCAGGGTGAAGAGATGAGGGCTTCAGGCACTGAAATTATGGAAGCTGGGAGATGCCTACAGCTGGTTGGGTCCAACCCTGAAGATGCGGCTCAGTCGCTTCAGTAGAAGATCAGTACTTTAGTTTACACATATATAAAAAACCATCTCACATCCCAGTCATACAATCACAGATTGTACCATTTAGAAATGTTGACAACATAAAAAACTCCAAAGTTGCACTTGTTTCTTCCTTCCTCTGATTTTGCACCTGTACACGCACAGCTTCATTCTACCTTCAGACACAGAAAAGACAGATGTTGTGCTACTCCTTTTACCAGAAGAAATTTTAGAAGTTGCACATGCAGTTCTGATGAGATTAAATAACTTTTGGAAGCCACAGGTTTCCTTCACCAGGTTTGGGCGTTTCAGCGAGTCCTTGACTTTCTTGCAAGTTTTATTTGATAACTAAGGAAAACAGTGAGAGGGGCAGGAGGAATGGGCGACTTTAAAGTTCTGTAACATTTCTTTCAGTTTAGAGGCTCAGCTGATAACCACACCGTTACTTCCAGAGTACAATCATCCTGCAAAAGGTCAGAGGAGTAACAATGACCAATTATAAGATACTAAATGAAAAGCAGAGAACAGTAAGAATAAAGGAAGAGACAGCTGTTGCTCCATTGGTATTAAGCATGGTAAGAACCAATACGTACAAAAATTGCTTCGTACCTTTGCAGACAGGCTGAAAAACCCCTTCGGTTCAATCATTTTTTCTAACACATGGCACTTGATCCCAGCCGTGCTGTCGTACTCATAAACCACCCCGTACTCCAGATGGACATTGTCAACAGCCAGGCTCACATGGTCCTTCTTCCCATCAATTATTGCCATAGTGTTGAATTTGTCTATTACCTCTAGAATAAAGAAAAAAGCACCAATCGGTTGAGGGGGGTTGGCCATTAAACTGAAAAGGACATAGGCAAATGTTCTAGGAACAAGCATGCTCCGATAATTCTATTTTAAAACGTCCATCAACAGACCCAGCTACCAGTTTAATGGTTTAAAAATCAGAACATCCATACATTTATGGCTGCTAAAACACCACACTGCTAAACCGGCATGGACAGACAAGTCATAGGGGTCTCTCTTTACAGCTATTGACAACAACAAATTCAATTTCATTTATAAACCAGAGACATAAAAAAAAAAGCAACAGAAAATGTGAAAACTGAGAACTTCTAAATAAGGAAATGACCATGAGGAGCGTCAACACTCAGAAATGAAACCACACTATCAGCATTTACCCAGAGAACACAAAAACAGCTCACGCGTCAACTGTCTCTTTAATTACCACGATGCACACGAACGCAGCTTGAGCTAAATGTTAATTGCCTGAAAAGAACCCAGAAGAGGGTTGATTTGTTATTTCTCAAGCAGCAGTGACTAACGCATCTCATTGAGCCTTAAATGATTACTAGTGGTGAAAATAAAACCAGGTAATTCCTAGGATTATGTATCCTATGAATGAGAATTGAACAGATTTTCCCTCAAGTGTTCACAGAAGCTTTTTCTCAAAATGGGAAATACAATAAATTTCAGAGAGCAGCATGCTAAATGTACATCTTTTGAATACGTTCAAAAAGGCAAATCCTTATGTAAAATGCATCCTCTGCTCCGCTTGCAATTCCCTCTCGGAAAACAAACCCGCTGCCTGGATTTCCCTCGCTACCACGCCAACGTTGGGAGCAACTACCAAAGCAAAACAAGCACCACATACCTTCCACTTTGCAGTCAAAGGCATCTCCTCCATCATCTCCAGAGGGCTTGGCGCTTGTTTTCTGGAGATCCTCCTGTGCGCTTTCAAGGCTGTTGTAAACCCACTGTATAGAATCTTGCTAAAACACAACAACAACGAAAAAAACCACAGCTCGGAAAAGCTCTGCCAGTGCAGTTGACAGCAACTTATTCCGCTGCTCTCAAACATTAAGGAGTTGCTTTAATTCCCTGATTATTATTATTAGCTTTATTGCCTTCTGAGTTCCAAATAACATTTTGAAAATTATAGAGAACTTTGGCTTTGTCTAAAACCACGTGAAGCATTTTGTCAGCGTTTCAGAGTGTACTGCAATGAGACCGTGTGAGATCCGTGACAGCATGGCATCCATCAGTTTCATGCCTCTGCCAAAAATAACTCAAGACATTTCAAATCAAACTGCAGATTGAAAGAGATTTGAGACAAGAAATTGTGAGAAAAATTAAGAGAGCTGATTTTTGCCTTGCTTAATCTGCTGCGTGTCCCCAGATCTGCTGGTAAATATCATGGAATACCAACCAAAGGTATAGTAGGTCCAGTTAATCTATCACCCATCTGTCCCTGGCAAAAAGAACATACACTGCATCCGGCATTACTTACATCTGCCTTGACTACAGTCATTTTACTCCATTTTATTCCCCCCCCAACTAGCAAAACCCCCAGAAAGGACAGAATCACAGGCCCCAGAAGTCCAGCATCTTCTGTGACGGAGACACGAGGCCAGGAAGGGTGGCCTGGGCACACCACCTCTGGAGAAGCCACGCGCACTCCCTGCACCTTGTTCCCCCCCATCTCTTGCTCAGCCACATGCCCGTCCCATCCCTGTGGAAAGGTCCAGCCAATACGGCCTCTCCAGACTCCTCTTCTCTGCCCCTTACACCTCAAAAGAAGCTTGACGGTCAGTTAATCAGCCCAACAGCTACAGCAGAATAAATAACACAGCTGTGACTAATTCAAAGCCTTTAAAAAGACGTTTGTGGAATAATTCAAAAGTTAAGCAAGGATAGCAAAAGTTTAAGCTAAATGTTACAATTTTCATGCAAAATGCAAAATACATCTGATTACGTTCTGCTCATACAAAACATCTTTATCCCATTAATCATAACTATATTTTTGTGTAATTAAGGTACACTTCCCTCGAGGTTTCCTAGATTTATCCGTGCCTTACTTCTCACTCAATGGCACTAAAATATTTTAACAAGGAAGTTTAACTTTCAGAGTTCTCAGTTGACTGTTGGAAGACACCTGCGCACAAGCTGATCGACAGAAACCCTTCTGAAACCCACACGTCTTTGTCCATACACCTGAAAGCTTGCTGCCTATCTATGGAGTCCTGCAGGTTTGCTTGGCAGCATTAACAGTGCCATGACAATCTCTGGCAGGAGATTTACAGACTCCCAGCATGGTGGAAGCTGGAAGGGACCTCTGGAGATCGTCTAGTCCAACCCCTCTGCTCCAGCAGCTCACCCAGAGCAGGGTGCCCAGGATCATGTCCAGAAGGGTTTGGAATTTCTCCAGAGAAGGAGACTCCACAACCTCTCTGGGCAGCCTGGGCCAGGCTCCCACACCCTCACACCAA
>JAVSBS010028734.1:46599-62059 GCA_033124195.1 Coracias cyanogaster
TGCAGCTCAGCAGCCCCAGGGCTCTCAGCCTTTCCTGGGCACAGAGATGCTCCAGGCCCCTCAGCATCTTTGCAGCCCTAAATTACGGGCATTTACATCATGCCAAAGGGTTCCTTCATTATTTGAATTTAATACAGCCTAATGGAAGGACCAACTACTTAAACCGGACATCTGCCTTCCCAAAGGTAACACAAGATACATTTGGAGCAATGTTCTCCAAAAGCTTTAGGGAGGCACAAATTAAGCATAAACCTATCACGTCATGATTAGGATTGCTGCAAAGGAATTGTCATTCCAAGAAGAAAAATCTGCTTGCAATTTTCTCTATCCAGACAAGACAGAAAGACTATAAACGTTGTCCAACAGAAGTGACACAGTTATTCACAATACACAAATCTGAAATGAAGCTTCACGCTCCAGGCAAGTGGAAGACTCCTCACCTAGAGAAGTGGAATATACAGATCCTCTTTCAATTACACAATTGCCAGCCACAGGAGAGACAGCAATAATTGTGCTAATTAAATGATAGGCTAATGCACTATACCTACAAAATAGGAGAAATCCATAGTCATCTTCCAAATAATTAAACCCCCAAATTTCTGAATAGGAAATGAAACTTTAGCTGCCTCGGCACCAGTGGGAATGCTGCCAGTTATTTCAGTCTAGACAGTTCCCCACAGCACTTATAGCACTGCAGCCTAAACGAAGTTTCTTCATTAGTCTGGGGGATTTTAGTTATTTGGGATTTGCTGAATTATGATCAGCTACTTTAAGACTGAAATAAATATTCTGTAAAGTACACAGTTACTCCAATTTATTACACAGGCAGATTAAAAAAAACAGAGTCATTTTGCATGTCAGGGCCATTCATGGCAGCCAACATTAATCAGCCCTCCTTGGACGTCACTGGCCTTTATAGGAACTCTCCAGCTAGACACAGAGAGAACACACCTGCTCTAAAAAATTCATCTTTTATTCTGGCCGGTTTTGCTACTGGTGCACAAAGCACCCTCTCCTTACTAGAGCACAGCTTCCTTTAAGGAATGGGTGACCTTCATCTTGACAAGCTATGGAACAACTTCAGTTCTGTCTTTAAGTTTGAAGGCAAACACCCAGACAAATATTTCCATCAAGACTGTCTTTGCATGACAGTTCTAATTCTTACTTATCATTTTCATCTCATATCTATGCAGTAGGTGTGGAAGAAGGATTTCACTCTTGATTTTAATCAAGTTTTTCTTCTCAATTAACATGCGCTGGAAGAGCCTGGGAAGTTAATTAATGATATTGGCTCACGGCTTGTGAAAAATCTGAAGGATAAATTACATTATAGAATCCAGCTGGTTTTGGTTTTCCTCCTTAAATCCATGCCTTGGAAGCCTGAAATTTTCTCCTGAACTAACGTGGGAAAAGATAACAAAAACTGCATGCTTACATTAGAAAAAGGGCAATTTTGAGTCCTTGAATGTATGTTTATTCCCAAGGTTGGAATGCAACAGGAACACAGGGGCTGTTAGAGATGGAGTACGTGCACTCTGCTCTCTATGTGCTGAAGGGTTACAAAATTATGGAAAATCAGCTTTTTGCATCGCAAGCTGCGTAAATCCCTCCCCATCATGATGGGAACGTACCTCGTAATGCTTTCTGCATAGAACCACAGAGACAACTGAAATAATCCTTCAAAAATACCACATAAAAAAAAAGAGCTATAAGCTGAGATTTATTTCAATGCAGAAATTGAAAACTGCATCGAGCAATCTTCAGCTTTTACATTCAACTGGCTTCCCTTTGCTTTTATTCCCATTCCCTTGCCCTCGCCTCACTCAAACACAACGAGTATGTGGATGGAGAGACGCAACACGCTGTTTACTTGGACCAAAAATAGAAATTTAGGCAAAAACCTGCAAGGGAGCCAAGTGAGACGTACCTGCATCGGGCGCCGGTACTTCCTGCAGGCCGTGACGTGGGCGATGACACTCGCATGCGTCTCTTTGCTGACGTTAATTCCGTTCACTTTGATTATGCACTGGCCAGGGTGGAGACCCGCCGCAGCCGCCACCGTTCCTATTGAAAAAACCCACATCCTCAGCAGACTGCTTTTCCTCAATGTCTCCTTTAAAGGTTTCAGTCCAAAAAGCCCCATTTTTCAATCAGAATCACCAATTCTTACATCTGTCCCCCGACCACAGGGTGCTTCTGCAGTCAGCTGGACTCCAAGAAAATGGAGATCCCCAGCAGATGAGCTCATTAAAAGAGACCAGACTATTTCCTAAAGGCTGTTTTATAAAACAAATGTTAATCAGTAATATGAAAATGTGGAAAATTATTCATTAAAAGGATAAAAAGGCTCTAGCTTGAAACTCACTAATTATAACTTAGAATACTTTTATTCTGAATTATTTTATATGCCTCAAACTGATAAGCTTCTTCACTGATTCAGGTATCTCTATGTAGGCCTTATTAAATCGCTCTCAAAAAACCCCCGCGTCTCTCCAAAAAACCCCAACATCCCAGTTCAGCAAAGTATTTAAGCATATGGTTCAAATCTTTCAGGTCTAGCAAACTACACAAGCACGCACCTCCAAACTGTTGGGGCTAATTGGGATAAAGTAGGTGCTTAATGAGTACGGACAGGCAGAAGAATTGAGGTCCAGGTGCAGAAATAGTTATCACATCAGCTCAGCAGCCTGTAGTTTATTAGACTTTCTCTTGAAAACCTAATTTCTGGCACTACAGCCTAGGAAAAAAGTCATTGAGCTCTGCTTAAATCTGGCTGCTTTGCAGATGAGTTCACTTTAAATTCCTCCATTACCAAGGGAGGAGGGCAGCGAAAAAAGGACAAAACTGCCCCAGAATAGCTGAAAATATGGCATTAGTCGGCTCCGCCATTAACACAAGACAGAAACAAGGAATGCTCCAAATTTGTGTATTGCCAGTGCACCAGTCAAGAATATGTTGAGTTAGGGATGGAAAGTATCTGACAATCACATCACAAAATGGACAGAACAGTATTTATATAAATACATTATATATAATATGTATGTACTTATCTAAATGCATGTTTTTTAAAAGCCAGAAAATCCAGCCAAAGCTTACAAAGTATGAGAACACAAAATAATCTTAATTGGTTTTATTTAATATTGTTTATTACTTTGAGGGATAAAAATAAATCTAAGCCCAATCACCAGCCCCAATTTTGGTTTCCCTCAGCCACGCCATTTAGACACCAAGTGCATATTTACCATCACCAACAGCTCTCCGGGCTTACCTCTCCCAACGGCATGAACGACTGACGGGCCAAAGCCCCGGATTTGGAAGCCGAGCCCATCTGCGGAGTCCGGGATCTTCACTGTCCTGGTACAAGCAAACATTCCACGTGAGCGTGGCAAAAGGCAGCGTTTTGTAATTCAAGACAAAAGCAGACAGTGGTAAGCAGGCTACAAGGGTGCTGGGCTCCACGCTCCCACCCACTTCACAGCTGCAGCTTCAGCACCATTTCTATTCCAGATGCTCTGCACCACGGGCATCAGGAAGAGGAGCGAGCTGCGATACCCAAACCAGAGGAAGGCAATACAATTTCTGCAGGGAAAGCTGACACGTGGATTACAGCTAAAGCACCAGCACAGCTCGACCACCCCTCCCAAAGGGACGGTGCTTTGGGTGAGCTGCCACAGCACAGCAACACCACGAGCCCTGGGAAGGCGGCTCATGTCCCAGCCAAGAGCCTGGGGACCACCAACCACAGCAGGTGAGCTGCAGAAGACAGCAGATGCCTGTTATGTTAATAAGCCTGGTGAATTTACTGAAAAATCAATGTTTTGTGGCAGTTCTTCTGAGCAGCTACGGAGTTTTGTAACGCCAGAATCGCCTAATGCTGCTCATCTAATTTGGAGGCACTTCCTGCTATGCTCCTGACTGGTCCAAGCACAAGAGTTACAACCACCAACCAACAAAAACACAGTGCTGAGGTTCAAAATTCACACCTCCTCCTTAAACCGAAGCCCCAGGTAAGCCAGCCTAGCCCGTGATACCAGCTCGGGGTCCAGAGAAAGCAGTGCAGCTGCATTAGCCCTTATCAGAGCTCATTAGGTCACGCAGAGCACAGCACTGATTTAACTTCACAGCCTCTACTCCAGAGCCAGCTCTGTTATTATGGAAGGGATCTTCGCCCCGAGCTCCATTTGCCAGCACAAAAGCAGGTGAATTCAAACCGATGCTGAAAAGGGCTTTTAAAATTCACATTTGGACTGTGATAAACTTGATTTATGGGTAGTTTTGCACAATATAATTGCATCGTTTCTTGTACATCGATTTTTTTTTCTGGTACACCTAACGTTTAGCATTTGGAGACAATTATCAGCAGAGGTGAGATCCAAGACCCACTTAAGTCCGTAAATTTTTAAAAAATAGAATATTGCTGACATTAATAAGTTTTCATTTGACGTATTTTTGTAAATACGGCATCGTTTAGTATACTCATATACTAACAAAGTTTGACACAATCTATGTAGCTTAATTCTGAGAATGCTTTGAGAACGTGCCAGCGAGCTACAAAAGCCCATCCCTGCCAGTTTAGGCGGAGCATTTAGGAGGGAACTTTCTCTTCTGCCAACACAGTTGTGCTAGCAGCAGCTCCTGACAGCAGCAGGCAGCGCTCAGGAACAAATCCTTAGCTCCTCTGAGCTCCTCCATCGCGAGGTCATCACTGCCAACCTCGAAACTCCCCCACATTTGCGCTGCCAGGTTGTGTCAGAAATTAAACCAAGACCTACAACAAAGGCAGGCCAAGATAAGCCTTTCAGGCTTGCTGCAGCACTCTCAGCTACTGGTTCGGGGGATTTTGGTGGCACTGGTCTTGTTTAGGGGGTTTTTGGAGTATCAGTCCTCATTACCGTCTTCACATCGTGTTTGTTTCTTTGCTTTTTTCCCTTTTCTGAGTGTCACTGTGTTTCTCAAGACACCTTTGCTCATTAGCAGGAGAAATACATCTCCATCCTAGCACCGATCCGGAGCTGTTTCCGAGGCTCTCCGTGTGTCCCATCTGGTGACAGAGGACGGTTCCTCCTTACCCTTCAAAATCTGATCAGAATTACTCCTGACCACGTACTCTCCTCTTTCTTCGGTATGGAACAACGACATTAACTATTAATAGACCTGTGCCCATCTGCACGCTTACTGAACCCAGCCATCAGGCCTCACTTTGCATTTCTTTTACGTAAGAAAAGCTGCATTCCGGTAGGAAAGGTCCAGGCTGCGTACGGAGATGCATCTGCTAGAGACAGGGAGCTGTTTACTTGCTCCCGCTGGTTACACAGCCAGCACATGCCGATGGGGACATCAGATCAGAGCCCAGCTTCTGCCAAACCAGCAAATAATCCCCAGACAGAGGAACTTGTTTAACAAACACAGTGAGAGGTAAGGGATCAACACTGTCCACATAGTCAAAGAAACGTCACTGATGCTCGTGGTCCCTCCCCCTATCTAAAGCAGTAGAGCCGCTGATCTCGAGCGGCAGAGCCGATGATCTAAAGCCCTCGTGTTCCCTTTTGCTGGCTGACAAACGTGATAAAGCAAAATCAAAGCAGATCAAGTCGCTCGCCTTCACAAAGTCAGATTAGATACGGCCTTTAAAGCCACTCCACAGTAGCGCCGTCTGAAGTTCCACTGCTCTTTTAGAGCTCACTTGGATGGTGGTTTGTCCAAGCCCCCCCAAAGGAACAGCAACTTACTCCCGTGGTTTGGTGCTCACGAGGACCCGGAGGGGCTTTCTGCTGCTTAAACACGCTTTCAGGAAACAATCCACTTCACTGAAGGGCCGCAGGAAAACCAGGTCGCCATTAATGGCAAAGATTTTTTTCCCAACTTCCAAACCTGCCATCTGGAAAACAAGAGCAGTTGTGTGTACGTTTGCCTTTTGTAAGCACTAACGTTATGTTTTCTTCCGCTGGCACGCAACCCCCCCGGGAACACTGACATGCACGTGCCCTTCACATCCTTTATGCCCCCTTCACGTGCCACACACAGGACTTGCACCACAAAACGCCTCTAGAACTGGTTAAACTGGTGTACAGGGCACAGCAAACACTCATACTGAAGAGACCTAAAGATAAGACCTAGTCTTAATCAAGATTTTATGACAGCCTTACACTGTCTGTTAATATTTGTAATAATTATCACTACAACTTTCACGGAGCCAGTTTATTTTTGGTGACATTATTTAATTTGTCTAGCCAACATCTTCCAAAGGAACTTCTTTTCATAAGGAAAGACCTGATCAATTGATCAATATTTTAGTAAGTGAGTGTATATTAAGTTTCAAACATCATTAAACATCCCATGGCGTTTGAGCCAAAGCTGCGGACAGTTTTAAGCTCTGGTCTAACAAGAAAGGAGCTGTAAGCCGAGGGATGGCAGGAGCTCACAGAGCAGCTCAGGGCACGGGCTAAGCCTGAGCGAGATCACGGACACTAACAATCACCCTGGATATAGCTCTGCAGATGTATTATATTATCAGTTTGCCACATCTGCTTTTATCTTAAATTTCTATTCCACCATGGGATTTAGAAAGGCTTTAAGTCTAGGTCTAATTTTTTCCTCTGATGGAAGAGACTCATTCTTTATCTTTACATGTTCAGACTCCCAAGCAGTTCAGTAGGATATGAATTTACTCAAAGAGCATCTAACACAACACTTAAATAGAAAGCTTGTAACAGATTCATTCAGATTCTCAAATTGGAGAGTTTATCCAAAGCTTGACGCATCCTTTATTACGGAACATACCAAGCGCAACTCAGATGAGATTTATGCTTGTTCAAAAATGTTTATTCCACTCACAATTAATGTCATCGTTATTATAAAATGGTAACTTTTACATCACCACTCAATATGACAGTTTACCTGAGCAGAAAAGGAGTGTCAGAGCAATATTTAAAACAACAGAAACCCCAAAACTAAGGAAAAAAAGAGAAGAAAGATTCATAACCACAGCTTCCTTGGAAAGTTGTCCTTGTTACCTTCTACCACTACAGATTTTCCTGCTGCACAAAGCATACACCTGTGATCAAGTGAACAAAACAGGGAAGAGAATTTATAATACTTGATACCTCAGCATTTGATCCTTTCTCCACCACTTTAATAATTGGCACCCTATTTTTATCTTCTAAACCAAAACCATAGGTGCCTTCATTAGATTTAATCTGAAAAATAAAATGGTTCAAAACACTGTTCAGAAAGGCATTAAGAAGAGCTGAAGTACATCCCCATCAAATAACAACACGTGGTGCTAGGGTATGGTCACTACAACCGATTTTTTCACTCGAAGCGTACAAGCAGCACTGGTTTCACTCACCAGCAAAGACTTGGCTATGACATTCTCCACTACTTTCAGATCATGTTTCATGAGTCTGTGTTTCATATTTGATCCTTCCATTTCTTCGTCCGCATAGAATCGGAACAGCAGCGGCTCATCTTTAAACTCGCTTTTCTCTAACACTGTATGACACAAAACCACACACGTTAATTCTTCATCTCATTTGAACTTTTGAGGATCGTGCCCTTCATGAACCATAACATACCAAACACGCTGCATACTATTTTTGTGTGAACCTAGGGAAAGCTTAAAAACCACTGTTTATGGTAAAAATTACTTGGATGCATTATAGACAGATATCACTAAGCTCATTTTTAACGACAACATCTGGATTTCGCCAAGCTGAAGCGCACGTCAGCCCAAAATGGGTTTGGTGAAAATGTCGAATGCAAGGGTTTTTTTCCTAAAAAGGATTTAAAAACATGATTTTGCAAAGTTCTGCTGGATGCTTAGCTGCTGGAGATGCTCAGCACCAAGCTGTGGCGCACTCAAGGTGGTGAAGCATGCCAGGATCAGTACTGGAAATGGCCTGGGCGGGATGTGGAAGCAGCTGGGACGGTAGATTGGGGCAGTTGGTGTGTTCTGAAGTCAAAGGAAAAAGAATGAACAGTGCCAGAAAAGGAGTTAATTCTCCCTCCTTCTCTAAACGAGCAAAATAGTTTCTTCCTCTTTTCATTACAGTGAGCGACCTGCTGCTTCAATCCTTCCACAGAAATCTTCCCTCTGATGGTATTAAATTCGACCTTGTTCACCTCATTTTTGGTACTGCATATATCTCTCCTCTCCTCTCCCTTTGTTTGCTGCTGTCATTATGATTTTCTCATTTTTCTACAGTCTGCTTTCTCTTATTGTCACCACGTTTTTCAAGTCACGCTCCTCCATACTTTATTCGCCACCCCAAAGTTGTCTCTTTCCTACATATTTCCTAAATTTTTAACATACTACCTGCTTAGGAAATTTCTTCCAAGTGGTTAATAAAACTGCTTTCCCTAAATCCATTTGAGGATTAATTCCTCAGTACGTGCTATAAAACTGACTGAAAACAGTTATACAGCAGCTAATTTTTTTTTTTCTGGAAGACTGTAGCATAGGTCTCTTCAGCAACACAGTGAAACAAATTCCTGCCCCTTCTGTAGCATCTTTGCCAGCCCCTGCACTTCCCCAGCTCTGCAGAGAGCATGAAACAAGAGCTGAGCACACGGATTTACTTACCATGGTGCATGAACCCATTATCACAGAGAGCTACCCCAAATATCATCGCCTCCTCCCTCGTCCGGCAGTCTCCCTGGGAAAACAGAGTATTTTAAAAATATATTGTGATACAGCAGCAATACGGATTCTATTCACAGCAGCGTAACCTCACTGGGCTGGCAATGGTTGTGGATTATATTTACTACCACCACCTTTGTGTATACGGGCACAGCATACATACACCAGGGTGTATATGTGATTATCACAGAATTCTAGAACAGCTGGGATTGGAAGGGACCCTTACATGGTAATACCTCTTTATAGTTATAAATAAATACATAAACATTTTAGTAATGCTACGTTGTCCGTAAAAATAAAGCAGAACCTAGAACTGCAGAAGTTTTTAACTTTTATTTTATAAAACTGGTGCATGCTGAGTGAACAGATACCCTGCTCCTGTTCCTAGTGCACTTAAAATAAACCAGAACTGATGGCAGCATGTTGGTACTGACTTTTATCCACCTAGCTAGTAATTTAGAGTGGTTCAGAGCCTATCCATTGCGGTTTAATCCATCGACGACGCTGAATCACAAAGCTAAGTCTCATTACAACAGTCAAAGTTCAATTGCAAATAAGGAAGATAAGCACAAAAGGGATGAGCAGCGCGGCTGCTGACGGCTGATTTCTGTTCCTATGCTAGTTTAAGAGGATTACACTTAACACACGCTGTTCTAATAACCCTTACATAAAGCGTTTGCGTATTATTTTGCTTAATACATGACTACCTTTCAAACTGGAATTGAAATGCAAAGAGTGCATAAATCCAAAGGTGTATACTCACCTGGGCAATCAACCAGTCTATGAGCTTGTTAGCCATGACCACAGATTTGTAGGTTCTCAAGTGATAATCTTTATCCCTGTTTAAAACAAGTAAACAATTCAAACAAAAACTCAGAAGAGCCTAAGAGTAAAAAAAAAAAAAAAAACACAACTCATATTTTATAAACAAGTTAGTGCAAACATGAATTGAGTGGCTGGTAAAGGTTCGGAAGCTGCCTCGCGAGTACAAAATCAAGTCAAACCCTCCTGCATGGATCAAAACAAGGAGCAGACCAGGTCTCACTCGGGTGAGAAGATCACGGGTGTGTAAGGGCAGTTAGGTTACAGATGGGGCTCTCCACGTGAGGTAAGGGTGTGTTAGTAAAGGAGTGTAGTATTATATAGAGTAAGCACACGAGCGTATCCATCAGGACCTGGAAGGCTCTAAAAATCTGTACAAAAGGTCATTTTGAACAGAGTTTGCAGTCATTTAATGACTCAGTTTGGATTTTGGTCTTAATAGCCCTTCAGTCTTGTTCACTGACTCCTGAGAGACCAACCTCGCAAGGACAGGAGAGGTCCCCCCGCCCGAACACGGTATCTCCAGATTGGACACTTCTGCCGAATGCCCCTCTAAGGATTTCCCAGTTGGACTCACCTAATTACTGGGGTAAACAGACTGTGAAGGCGACAGTACAGCCGTACACCCTGTTAAAGGGAAATAAAGGTTAGTTAACCACTTGTTCACCCCAGAGAACCTAAGAGGAACAGGCGCAGCAAGGAGATCTCTGTGCTAAATGTGCTTTATTTAGAGACGACTAAAGTCTGTTCAAACTCCTGTATATTTTCATATGCCAAAACTTAATATTTCCAGATAACAATATTGAGTAAATCATGAGGAAAGAAACACTTGCAGTGTAATCTAAACTTTGCTGAGACACATACAAAAGCAATTAGCCTTAAGGTAGCATTAACAAATTCTGAAGGCATAGAACTGGGAAAGAAAAATGAGAAAAATCTGAAGGATAAAGCAATCTTTCCATGCATTAAGGTTTTCACAATCACTGGTTGCTACTCTACACACAAAGTGAGTAAAAAAACATTGTATTTGATCCACGCATCGATATTTTACTCACAAGTTGAAATTATAACTAACCAATAAAACTTTAAAAACAAAACTGCAAAAGATTTAAAGGTTGGAAACGTTTTAAATTAAAAACAAAAGATAAAATACAGGGAGAAGCTTGAGAAACTGCATTTAAAAAAACGAAATCATATTAGTATTCCTTAGCAGACTATCAAAAAACAACTATAACCTGCAGGAAGAGCCATGTATCACAATTAAAAGTTGTGTCAAATTAGATTCCATCCTACTTTGTTGTGCCTGGTAGCTCAGTGTTGCAAATTCCTCTGGACATATCCTTACATGATGATATGTCAGCAGAAAAGGGAATGACACTTGTAAGGCAATTCCCAAGCACTGACATTTTCTATCACCTCAAAATCATGAAGCAGTTGGAATATTAATGAGTTTAAAGGTAACTTTGTTCAATCATGTTGTGATGCTCAGTAGTACAGATGGACAGCACTACGTATCTGTGTTCAAACCTCTGTCTGACTGCAGCTTTACTGCCTGAAAACACTAACAAAAGACATTCAGGTTTAAGAGAAAATTAAAACCCATTTTCTACATAGAGTTTCATATCTATTGAAGGAAAATATTGGATTAAAATTAGACCGAAACACCAGCTTCGGAATCACCCCAAAACACAGGCAATGCATCCTGCATGTGAAACCCTTAAGTAGCAACAACAACAAAAAAAACCCCAAGCTTTAATTTTGTATTTAAAATGTGTAATAACAAGCAAACCTCTTCCCTTACAAAACATAAAACTGCATTTGATTCAGACAGACAATAGAGATATGTGAGTGTGAGAGGATGTTGTTTATCCCAGCATTATATTTTTACATTATTTTTCATCTGACCCTCCATTTCTGATGTGCTCTTCCCAATAATAGGCATAATTCTCTACTGTACCTTAGAGATCACATCCTGCATCTCATTTCTGGGGTAGTACGTTCCATCATCGTATCGGAATCGGTACAGCATGTGTTCAGGTTTGAATTGGTGCTTATCTGTAACTAAATTAAAAACATAAAAAAGGAATCATGTATTATTAGGTGACTTTCCGAAGAAATCCCCAAGAGAAGAGGGCCAGGATTTCTCCTAACAACAGCCCATGACACAGCAACAGGCAGATTTCAGACAGGAAGCCCCATGAGATCACCTGCCCTAAGTTCCTTTATTAAAGCTTCTTTTGCAACTATTCCTGTTGTTGTTCCACGCTATTGCCTGTTCCAGTCCTTGCTGAGGCTGATCTCAGACGACTCAGCAAAGCCACGAACCCTCCGCAGCTGAGCACAGCTCTTGGAGTGGGGAGGAAAGGGACAGGGAACATCTACCGCGTCCTGGCTTCGGTAATTCTTCTGTGCACGCCTTCCTGTACCAAGTGATTGCACCATCGTACATTGTTCTCTTCAAAAACTTAGTCAGGCATCATAAGTGTCGTATAGTGAAGTGCCTTCTGCCTGCACCATTCTTCATGCCCATTCAAGCTCTTCAGTATCTCCACACATCATCTGATACATGGACATAAAAGCTGGACTCCACGCATTAAGAGGGTTCACCAGCGTCATGTGCAAGCACAAAATAACTTCTCTGCCTGTGTTTGATAGATCTACTACTAGCAAAGCCCAGGATCCCTTCCAATTGCCTTGAACTGATGGTTCACGCCAAGGTGGCTACCCAGAGTAACCCCCGAGCTCTGTTACGTGTCGTCGCTTCTCAATACATCAGACAGACCACAGAACGCTCACATGCCTAGAGTAAGTGTCTACGTTCATTTTGATGGATTGTGACCATTGAACTAATGAAAAAAAAACTTCTAGTTCTGTAATTAAAAATCCTACTGTTGAAGAAAAGAAAGTGTATTCCGTAAGATTAACACACAGTTTTTTAAACCAGCAGCTACAGAAAACAGATAAACCACACCAGAACGGTATTGCCTAAGGCAAAATTGTCCCTTGCTCTTCCAGCAATGTGCTGGGAGGGAATCATAGAATGTGTTGGGTTGGAAGGGACCTCTAAAGGTCACCTAGTCCAACGCCCCTACAAGAAGCAGGGACATTTCCAACTAGGTCAGGTTGCTCAGAGCCCCATCAAGCCTGACCTTGAATGTCTCCAGGGATGGGGCCTCCACTGTCTCTCTGGGAAACCTGTTCCAGTGCTCAACCAGCCTCATATTAAAGAGCTTTTTCCTAATGTCTGACCTAGCAGGACTGCAAAGCACTTTTCATTCCTCGCACGCCCATGATGAGAAGCCAAGGGAGCAGGTCCCTGGAGCTGGCACGTCCCGAGGCTCAAACACTTCAAGCTGATAAAACGCTGCGTTACCACTAAAATAAGGAACCCCACGGTGTTTTGCAAATCGCTCCCAACAGCGCACCTGTATTTTGTGCTGGGATATATATTTAAACAGCCCACGCTATGAGAAGGGAACTGATCCAGATTTAAACTGGCCTGTACTTTTATTTTTTGCCGGGGTAATTTTGGCTCAGATCAGTACGTCCGCCCAGGGAACCGCAGAGCCACAGAAACACCATTTGTTTCAAACCTATCTGATACTCAGATTATTTTTGTAACTACACAGCTCCTTCCTGCCTCGAGAGGAAGCTTCCATCTCTCAGCAGCAGCAGCAAGAGACTGGACAAAGTATCTCAGCCCCTGGGCTGACAGAAGTCATTTCAGGTACTAGGGAATGGCACCAGGTAGATTTAAAAATCTGATATACAAACCAATTTTTCCCTTTTGCAGAACTGGAGGGGAAAAAACACAAACCACAAGGAAAAACGATAATTTTTCCGCTTGCAAGAGTTCACACACCAGGCAGGACAAGGATGCCCATCAGACACGGGTCTGGCATCACCAGGACAGCGCCCAACAAACCCTCTGCAGCATCTGCATCGGGAGCAACAGCCGAGCTTCCCCCTCCCCTGCTCCCTCCGAAAACAGATGGTTCATTCAGCTTTATTTTAAGAATTCTATTTTCACTGAACCACAGCTGGATCCAATATTCAAAAGTACCATGTCTGGCTCACATTTCTGCGCTCTAATATAATTACCCTTTTATCTCATGAAATTACACAATATTCATTTAACTCTGTGTTGAGAAAGTCTATGAGTGTATTTGGGGTATAAATTACAAGATCGGGAGAAGAATCTTTGGCAACAGAATCATCCCATTGAAAACGATTCTGTGTGTGTAGTAAACAGAACAGCATCTGACATTTGAATGATGGTGGAGGAAAATCATGTAGACTGACATTAAATAATTAGAAGACTACACGACTGCTGATGAATAACCATAAAGTTCTCCCTCCGACTTGGCGCACAGTGAAAACGCGCTCAGCTAAGCAGCACTCTGTTACTCCTGCCTGCTTCCCAGTCAAGGACACTGAAAACATGGCAAACAGCTTCAGAATAGAAGTATTAAAATGTACGTTGTTATCAATGATTCCAACGGAAACGCCTCTCCCTTAATCTGCTGGGCACGGGCAACAGCCCCATGAAGTCCCTGCACAGATGTGACACAGATTCAGCAAGCTGTCCTGCGTTAACGAACCATCTTTTGTCAAAATTAATCCCACACCAAGGTAATTACCACTCCAAGGTAGTTACAACAATTACCTTGAAAACAAGTAACTTAAAACTAATTATATTTACCATGATGGATGATGCCATTCTCTAATAAAGCTTGGCCAAGATGGACACCTTCTTCAGATCTGTGTATCTCTCCAATTTCCAACAACCAGGACACAAATTCACTGAAATAAAAACAGATTAAAAAAAAAAGTTTCATAGAGGGCTGCTCCTCACCGTGAGTGTATTCTTCACCTGCTTCCAACACCTTCCCTGAGGGAACACCATTCAACCACAACTCAATCATTCATCTCAACCCTGGTTTCGATTCTCATCAGTTCTGCGACTTCTGACAGCAAATAAAAGTCTCCCAAGTTTCATTTCTGCTTTGAACCCAGTGGTATCTTCACTACAAGGTGTTTGTGTCAAACAGACGCTGTACTCCATAAAAACACCTTCCATACTTAACTGTCTTACGGCCACATGAAGTGATAACCCCAAACTAATTATTTTGCCCTATACACATTTTTAGGGTACTTATTGCTTTCTCTTTCTCCTGCATTCAGTCCTCTTAAGTCATAGGCGTAACTTGGCATCATAAAGATCCTCCTGATAACAGGGGTAAAATTTTTACCATGTAAACTTTATGTAGTGACTTTGTCCCTGACGTTCAGGCAAGAGGAGGACAGAAAAAGCTTTGGAAAAAGATTTTTTTCATGGAATAAAATAAAATTTGATACTCCAAACTAGGCATTCCAGAGACAAGATGCATCAAACGATATGGGAATTGTTTCTTTAAAGAAACTACTTTATTTGATGTATTTTCATATTTTCAGCGTGCCTTTGCAGCCTCGTCCCTTTAATAAAGCTGCTCTGAGCACAAGTACACATCTATAAATTCCAGGCAGACCATTTTACATTTTGGCTAAATTCTGGGAGGCAAGCAGGCCTTACAGACACTACAAAATGAAGCACGGTTTGTGCAGAATCCCAAAGAAGGCAGAAAACATGTTTTAAGCCAGTTAAAATTCACGCCATGAAAGGCATACGCTACCTTCCAAGAAAGCATTTGGGGAAAGTGGTTAATTTCCTCTTCCTGTCCTTGATGAGATTCCCTTGCTTGCACATCATTTTGTACAGTCTCTCTCCTTGCTCAGAGATCATCACCCAAGTGTCCTGCTCCATGCCCAATTTCAAACCTGCCAAAAATGCATTAAAAATTTATGAAGCGATATTACCATCGTATTTCAGTATCTTCCCCTGAACAGAGAGGCAATTCCAGTGTTTTACATAGAAAAGAGAGTATCACAGAATCACAGAATCGTTATGGTTGGAAGGGACCTCCAGGGTCATCAAGTCCAACCTTTCTCCCAGCATCTCTC
>JAVSBS010028734.1:62159-77743 GCA_033124195.1 Coracias cyanogaster
CCAACCTTTCTCCTAGCATCTCTCTAACCACTACACCATATCCTCAAGCACCGCATCTATTCGTTCTTTAAACACCTAAAAGAACTTCTTTCCATAATTTTTCTCACAGTGACGTTAAACCATGAACATCTGAAACGTTTTCAAATTCCCAATTAACAGTAACTAGTTCTATCTTACACATTTGTTAGTTTCATATAAAATTAATTCACCCCTTTCCCACAACTTCATTTATATTTGCTTCAGAATTTTTTTAACACAGGAAGCTAGCAAGGAGTTTATGTCAATATTTCTCACAGGTTTATTTTTTCCTGTTTCTCCTCCTGAGAAAATCATTATGTTTTTTGAGGTAAGAGATGATGAAAGCCAGTTTTTGTTGAATTACGCATCCTGGCTGCTCACAGAGACACGTGCTATCTCGGTAAACAATTATTAACTCTGGACAAACCCATAGATTTCTGGAATGGTTTGTACACACACATTCTCCGTTTCTGGGCAGATTTTCACTTTTTTAAACCTCTAACTGCACATTTTCAGAGTAATATTCTGCCATCGCTCTAATTCTGAGCATAGAGCTGGGAAAAACGTACCTGTCATGAGAAAAAGCCAACAATGGCACCGGGCACAGATACAGGAGCGTCTCTCCTTATCCACACACCAGACCCTGGTGATGCCACACTAAGATAAATCCTCATGTATTCCCACAAAAAGAAAACTTAACCAATATACTACTTCTGGAGCTTATGGGATATTGGTGTTTTTATTTGTGTTTGAACCAGGGCATTGCAGCATCATCAGCCTGAAAGACGATCATCTTTCAGATAAATTGAACTTGTTGCATGACTCAAGTGGTTACAGGAACACAGACAGACAGACAGACTTCCTAGCAAAACCTTCCCATTTCAGCCTGATTTCTCCTAGCAAGAAACTATAATCCACAAAGTGATCCTAGTTGAGAATTCAATTACAGCCCCTGAAATCTTGGCTAAAGTGCCTCATTCCGGGCATTTTCACCCTTTTCCTCAGCTTCTGCTATATGGGAAAGAAAAGGTGGGGTTGTGGGTATATTTGATACCGTGGGATCATCGGCACGAAGACCCAACACAGAAAATCTGCTGCATTCTGGCCAAGCAGCACAAGGAAGGTGACCCACCCACCTTTCCTCCTCTCGCGTTCCTTCAGAATAGCTTCCAGCCATTCCTGCTTCTCTTCGGGGGTTTTGGCCATGCATACAAACCACTTGTTCTTTGCCGTGTTGTGGATCTTCCAGCCGTTAATAACGGTGTGGCCGCTGCTGTGATAGTCAGCTGGGAACAGAGAAAATGGCTTAAAGAGCTGCAATTCTTAAAAAAAGGCAGTAGTTGTCACAATTAGGAACTCTTATTTTTATGAAGTATGCTGTGATGCTGGTGAGCTACAACTTAATAAGCTGCACTTAAATTTTAGCAAACAATGTCCCTTTAAAAATGTAACAGAGTTGTCTGGCATGTGGCAGAAGGTATAAACTTGGCACTAAAACAGGCAGAATTCCATTAAAAGAACAGATCACTGCACTTGGAGCACTTTTTCATGTTAAACTGTAATAATTCCTTAAAAAAGCAGCATTGTGGCTTTTGCCCCTTGATTTTATCAGAGCTGCTGTGCTGACTGAATGACTTACTATTAAATTTAATAAAGGACTAAATATAGGGGGGAAATACACTATCTGTTTGGCAAGGAAGCAAATCGTATTTATTTCATGTATCTTTACTGGTTACCTGAATAAAGAAATAGCTACACTTACCTGTCCAAACAAACTGAACTATATTACAGGATTTACCCTGACTTTAAAAACCAAATACCTCACTTTTTCAATGTTTAGCATGCACATTACAGAAGAGGTAACAACTGCTGATGTTCTGAGACATCTTGAACTTCTGACTCACCATGTAAACCCCTATGCTATAAAAATCAGACCATCTACTACTTATTGCTCTTTCTTTACTTCTATAACACTTGATTTTAACAGGCTATTCCATAAATCTATTCAGAAATTAGCTAAACACGCTTCCTCTCCAAAACTAGCACCCTCAAATACCCTTTGCTAGGATTAAACATGTCCCTGGAGGAAAAGTTGTGAGGCATAAATGCCTCCTGACAGCAAATACATTTCTTCGCATATAATACAGATTAAAACTAGAACCAGTACAAAGTATTAAGAAAATCAAAGGTCAACATTTTCTCACCACAAACTTTAATTAACAGGCAAAAAAGTCCTTAGGGCCAGCCCTGAACTCGTGTAATAACGACCGAGTTCTTTACTTGGTACATCCTTCTTCATAATTCAGCCCTGTTTTGTGTAATGAGATGGGATTTTCCAAAACAAAACCCCTTGCTGAAACGCTTGCTAAGATTTATCATAAATCTCAGCAGACATGCTCGTATCCTTTCAATAACTCTGCATTTTAATTAGATGGCAGGCAGCCAAGCTTTGTGTACCGGGCTGGAAAATGTCAGGAACCACAAGAAAATCAGGGGACTCATAGCTCATTTCTAAACCAGCAAAGCTTGCTAGTACTCAAAGTGTAGAAAAATGTGCAAAGCAAGGCTGTGGCTGGGGAAAAAAAAAATTAAAAATTGACTTTTGCAACATCATGTTTATATCACTTACCTATTCATTGTGTTTTTATTCACATAACCCATGTGTAACATCCTTTGTCCCTTTAAAAACACTGTTTCTTGAAAACTAACCCTCATATCATTCATGCACTGTCAGAAAAATCAGAGTGAGAAGCCCGGGAAAAGAAAGAAGCCTTGGAGAGAAGCTCTCAGCCCACAGACTGCAGCCCCTGGGAGAGCAGAGGCAGGAGCATCCCCGCAGGAAGGAAGGGTAAGGTCCCTTTGTATTATTTACTTACAAACCTTGCAGTACGGCATGAGCTGCACCTTTGTGTTTATTCATTAAAGTTAGAGGTTAATATATATAAAACTATAGGGTGGTATTTCTCCTGTGGCCTTTATCACCATATATCTATTGCTACAACACCCCTATGGAGGGAAATACGATGATCTCTAATGCAGTGAACCGTAGCAGTTTAAAATTGTGGCCAAAAAAAATTTTAAAAATGATGGCTCAGAGTCACAGATGGATTTAGATCCTCCCGTTTCCCTCTGGTGCCAGCTGACTGGGTTAATTTAAAGAAATGGCTCGTCCAGCCACTCGACTATCTCCACGTAGAGAAGCGACACTTCAAGCCTGCAGCTTCCTGGGCATCTGTCTCATGCCACTGCAAACCCACAGAGTTCTGTAAAAAGCCCAATCATCTAGGAGGAGGAAGAGCATGAGGATTTCAAGTTGCTTCGCGCAAAGTCTGAACAACTCATGAAGCCTCCCACCTCCCATGGAAAGGTGCTGAAAGATGCCATGGCCTAACGACACGTGGGAATACATCAAAGCTTGTCATTTGAACTGTGACGTATTGTTCAAACTTCAAGACTCAAACCTTTGGGAGATGCGTAAGAAGCCGTTTGTCACAGCCACAAACAACAGAATTTTTCTCCTCCCTCAGGGATGTGGTTTAGCGGTGGACTTGGCAGTGGTGTGTTTATGGTTGGACGCAATCTTAAAGGTCTTTTCCAACCTAAACTATCCTATGACTGAAGTACTTTTCAAGTTTCTCACACTAGGTTCTTCGGAGCACTGATGCTCAGAAATATCAAGGAAAAAACTGCTGCGTAATATAAATTCCCCTCCTCCTCTGTACACATTTTGATGCAGTCTCTAGTTATTATTATCGTGTAGAGTTGGGTTTTTTTCCGTATGACACCTCACTTCAAGACAACAGGGGACAAAACAAAGACAGTATATAAGGAAATACAAGACTTATGGTTGCTAAGCCTCAAGGGCCTGTCTTCATAAACTAAATAACAGTAATTTAATGGCTGGTGAATGCCTTCAGAAATATACTTCTCTCTCAAAATTGCATTTAAAAACCCGAATACAGAGAAAATAACACCATCACAATATATCCACCTTCCTAACACTCGCAAGTGGTTGTGCAGCCACACTGTTTTAAGAACACAAATAGCCTGCCCTGGTAAATAATACACATTCCATTTTAATCGGTGCCATCAGAAAAAGGCAGAGCGCTTCGCTGTGCCGAAACTGCAAAACCACCCTCTAGACTCAGAAGTCTTTAGTGACTACAAAGAGACCCATGAAAGGTACGTGAGAAAGTCGCATACCTTTCATGAAAGTGGAAAAGTAGAAAGAAAGTAGATATGAAAATGTAAGTTCCTACAACCCAAATTGACGTTTGTAGGAATACTTTGGGGTTTCACTTTTCTAATGTATGTCAGGAAGATGTCAAGCCATCCTACAGGTTATACCCCTAAAGGTATTTAAAAAAAAAAACCTAACTCCCTCTTTTCTTCAACACTTATGTTACGATTTCAGCATTTATAGCGTTTGAGGTTTCGTTCCACCAGAGGTAACTTTTCTATTTGCTTTTACAAATGCATCACATACTTAGGGATAACCTCTTCCAGGGTGCTGGAAGCTGTAAAGGGAAGTTAAATACACAATTTCAAGTTGAGCAATAAACGTCTCCTTATTTTATTACTCTGTTCACATGAGCGTAAAACAGTCATCTGCGACCGCCCAGCTCACAACGGGCAAAAGCAATGAGGTGTCACCAAAGCAGCACTTTGATGTGAGCAGACAGCACTTTTGAAGTGACATCTTATTCCTTCTAAGTACAAGGAGCACTCTCCATTCTCAAAGAAATGATGAAGCTGCGTTTGACTTTGGCACCTCGGAGGACGGCTCTGTGAACGAGCAACGCAAATCTACTCACCGGTTCCATCATCTACATTCTCCACCTCCATCACTTCTGTGTTTATTCTGCCCCGAAAAAGGTAACGGTGGCCATCTGTAGCTGCTTTGCTGTTCTTCAACCGCCTGATGAAAGGAAGAGCAGATGAGCACGTCACCCACCACCTTTTTCTAGGTTTCTTCACTGCTACCCATCTAGAACCCAAGTCTTGTGAGGAGCGGCTGAGGGACCCTGGGGTGTGGGATATATTCCAAAGCACTCTGCATTGCTATGAGCTCTGCTCCCAGAGCAGTCGAGGCTGTTTGAGAAAACCCCAGTTCTAGGCAGCTTTTCAGATAACCAGGGAAGATTTCCTGTCCATTTCTGCCTATAATGGTAATTAACACTGTATATCAAACAGGTGCAGGTGAGGCCATCACCTCTAACCTGGGGTGAAAGACCGCCGAAGATTCTTTCTCCCTGCATTCGTATAGAACTTTTCCAGTGTTCGAATTAAATACACTTCTCTTTGGGTGACAGGTCTCCTCTAAAAAGAATGGTTTATATTGCAATTAATGGCAGTAAACACTTTGGAATTGTTCAAATACTCTTATGGAAGGGGATGCAGAGGATGAGCTCTACTGTGAGAAAAATCAATTCATACTTTCAAAAATAACACATCATTTACCTGTGCTTTTTTTTGCAGTAGACCAAAAGGTTATCAAAAAGAAAAAATATCCTCTCTTGGATATTCCCGGCAGAAATTTTCAGTAGTAGTCCGCTCCGCAGCATTTCTGTGCACGTGTCTGTGATGTTGGACCCCTAAAACCAACAGGAAAGAGCAGGGCGTTTCTTTCTGTTCTGTTTCATTGCTTTGGTGTCTTAAAAAGAGTAAATCAACTGCTTTTAAAGTTTGCTGGAATAGTAGTTACTAATAATTTGCATTTTAAATAGCTGGATAACTTTAAAAGGCTTTTGGTTTGTTTTCACAGAAAACTTCAGCTTTGATGGAAAAATAGTATCTTTTTGTAGGGAAGCAAAAAAAAATCTCAGCTTAAGGCTTCAAAATTGTACTGGCCGTTTCAGCTTTTTATTAAAGGTTGTATTTTTTCACAGATGGGGTTTTATAAAAATATCTTGTCTCTCTTTATTGAAGAATTTATTTTCCACTGTAGAAAAATACCACCTTTTCCCAACAGTCCTACCAAGATCTATGTAAAACACCACATTTTATACAGATTTGAGATGTCTGTAATTCAAGCTACCTGAACTATCAAGATCCACGTCAATCGTGATTCAAGGCCAACATTACAACACGGCAGTGGGTATTATCTGTGTCACACCACTACCCTTTGCTATTGTTTTCCTCTTTTTTTTCCTTTCCTAATATAAACTGCTAGAAGATGGAAAAAAAAAAAATTCTAGAGATGTTTTTTTCGCCCCTTGGAGAGCTCCCATCAAATGCTGAGCAGTGTTAACTTCTCTTATCAGATCCCTTCTGACAAGACCACGTTTTGCTAGCGCTGGTTTATCTGGTGAAGTCCGAGGGAATGAGGGAAGGGGATCAGAACTCACAGCGGGCTGCCCTGCGCAGTCCTGCCAGCAGGAACACCCGGCACGCGCAGAGGTCTGGCCATGCAGGTTGTGGCCAGCGTGGTAAGTAAGGGATGGAGCTCAGAAATCACAGATATTCACTTATTCTGCAGCGCTCGCACACCACCACGGGAAACAGAAATAAAATAGGGGAAAAGGGCTAAAGGTGCTGGAGTTTAAAACGGAAATCTCTATTAAAATACTGCTTGATGGCACTGGCAGAAAGGAAGGGAAGATCCTGTGCTGGTGTCACCACAGCAGCCCGTGACTCCGGCTGGGTTGTTTGCTTTCCAGCTTACATCAAATGCAACAATTGTATGGGTTTTTTTCCCCTCTCTCGCTGAAACATCCACGCAAATTTTACTGACAGACTCCTTCAGCTGCTGAGCCACTCTCCAGCTGAGACAGCCACCTACACAAGTTCTGAGCTCGGGCCAACAAATTTAACCACTTAGGAAATTAAGTGAGAAAGTCATTAGACTCAAAGTTTTCCTTCTTGAAGCAGATGTTCCATTTTTTCCGCGAATCTGTATTTTTATCATAATAAACACAAGCTTCATTTTATGACACTTACATATAGGAATTCAAGTCGTGCTTTGATCAGATTCTAAAAATAGCCTTTATTTTTTTTCCCCTTTCCTTCTAGTTGGGGCCAAGCAATGTGCTAAGCATTTCCTTCTGGAAGGAAATCTCCAACAAGTTTGCCTCTTTATTTTCAGGCGATGCAGAAAACCAGATGTTTATTTAATTAAATCCACTCCTGTACATTGCATTCAGAGATTTCTTCTGTAACTGTTGCTGGGAATCATTCAAAACCCTGTTAGCTCTTCTATACACTCGGGAATTCTCACCATTTCAAGGACTAAACGTAGATTCAGTTTGAAAAGGATGCATATATTAAGATTAGGGTAATTCAGGCCAGATTGGGCACCTTGTGCTTGCCATATGAGAACAGCAAACCTGGTCAGCTAAGCTGCAGCAAACACCACGTAACTCCACTGAAAACATCCTGGTTTTAGACAATGCCACCACTTCAGAGTTCAAGCAAAAGTCAAATCCTAACATTAAATTGGGGAACAACTGAAAAAAACAAGATTGGAAGGAAATTACTATGTTAGAGTTCACAGAATATTCTGAGCAGAGAAAGAGTAAGTCGCTGTTTCATCCATAAGGTCCTTACCGTCACCTCTGCTCCTTAATTATTTCCAACAGCAAATATATTTACTGCTGTGTGTCTGGTTACAGATACGGAAGCAACAAAGCAGGAAAGCAGATTCCTTTTTCCGGGTTAGAGGTTGGGGAACAGTCAGTTCTTAACCAACTCATATGACTAATAATGCACCGAGTTAATAACACTGTAACTTTATACTTGAGCGTGTTCATTAAGATGGATTTGACAAATATTCTACAAGACAGGCACTGGAAGCGAGTAGCAGAATTTTAATTGTTACAGTGCAGTAGAAAACTTAATTGAACAGTTGAAAATAACGGGAGTAAAGTCAGTGATAGCTAATAAGGATTATTAAACAAATTTCCTCGCCATAAAATATCCGGCAACCTAAGCACTTCGTTGTTATTGCTTCTATCATGAAGCTGTCGCACAAGCAAGCCTGATGCATTTTCATATTCACAGACACTCATTTTTCCAAGTTATTGCTGATGACAGCGGGTTTGGGCTAATTACAAAAGAAAACTTATTTTCACCTAGTCTGAACAAGCAGCTGTTAAGATAATGGCTTCTTTTGGGAAGCTTGGGTCAACTAGACCTGCTCTCAATTACAACAGTTAGAGGTTTACCTTATCTAAATGGCCCTTTTTTTTCCTTCCCAAAATCCTACAAATATCATGGCATGAGTACACACTCTGTCACTTGTCCTTTTATTTTATTTGAGATTGAGGATTGCAACTAGACGCGGAGAGGTTTGTCTGAATACAGAACAGGAACACCTGTAATGACACACTACAAATCTCACAGTGCACTGCGGAAAGACGGAGAATTTTGATTACAGCAAAATTAGTTGCTTAATCCACCTTTAGAATGCATCAAATCTTCCCACACTACTCACGGACCAACGAACCAAAGGCTTGCGCGAGTCCGCGGACCTGGAGGTCTCACGTGGAGCTGACTGGAAGCAATTTGGCAGTGTCACAGACAGGATTTAGGGGGTTCTTTGTTGAGGGTAATATTTTATGCTCCTTTCAGACAGAGGCTTGTTCCGGGAGGCAGAGGGAGACTGAATCCACTGCTGCAGAAGCAGAGCTCTCCTCAGGCACCGCAGGGTCAGGAGACAGCAGGGGATGAGGAGGGAACAGAGCTGGGCAGAAACCATTCCGTGTTTCTGCTGGTTTACCTGTTACTATGAATGTCCCTTAAAAGCTGACTCTTGTAGTCAGTATTCTCATTCTTAGTTGTCAGGTGTCTTAAGGAACTCAGCCAGGTGAAGTTCAGACAGGTCTACCTCAAAGCTTCCAGTGACCAGTGTCCCACCAGCGTCCCTTAACCCCTTCTGTTCTCCACGCCGTACAAAGGCCATTTCCCACGACACAGCTGAAAGATCTGCTCTCAGGCTACCAGACTAACAGGCAAAAAACTGCATTTTCCTAGCTACCTTTTCCAGCCAGCAAGCCTTCCACAAAGCTTTAATGGGATAAAATCTCTTCCCCTGGTTCTTCAGCAGCTCTCTTAGGAACAGAAGTAGCGTTGAAAAAACAGAGCATTCAAAAAAGCAGTGAACTACTTCCATAGTGGAATTCGTTTGAAAAAAACCCTGTATATTATATTCAAAATTGACTTCAAAAGTTTACATTGCTCGCTTTATATGTCTTTTACTGGGACTTCACTTGTGTTTCCCTCCCACCCCCAGATATTTCAACACAAAACACTTAAAGCAATTTAAAGATGCACTCCTATCTATATCTCTCTTACTGTATAAACTAATTATAGTGCTCCAGGTAATACCAAAGGAAGATCCTGGTGCCACAACTCCTTGGTCTTGCTGTGATCTAGTGGAGAAGGTGGCTCTTCTGGCTACAATTGAAAACCAACTTGGACTTACCGTTTCTTCACAAAACCAAAGCACTAAAACTTCCACTTGCAAACCATATGAAAAAAACTAAGCCTTAGATTCTATTAAATGTACTTCTGTTCAGCTCAGCTAATGAGGGACTACACATAAGCTGACAAAAACTTGCGGATTCAGTGCTTAATCAAGAACAAATAATCAAAGTTTTTTTTCAACCAGACCAAACAGGCAGCACTGACAGCAGTAAGATCAGAGCAGCAGCTACACTTGGATGTGTAGATGTGCATGAACAGATTTGATGTAAATAATCAATATTCTAACTCAAGCACCAAACATTCGCCCTCTTTCCTGGAAGCCTGCTCTTTTATATGGCAGTGCTCAGTCATGAATTTACAGGGTAGGTCCCAAAGAAAAAAGCTGTGATTTGACAGGATCGAGGAGCTGGAAGGTACCTCAGCATCACAAGAACAGTGCGATAGCTGCTCCTTGAAAATGGCTGTTCCCTCCTCAATATATAAAGCAACAAGTCTGATGACATTACCTCCCACCCTTCAACATGAGACTGCCATTCTTCCAAAAACTCTAATTTTTCCATTTGTCTCTTGGCCTCATTGATGTTGGAACAGACAGCTTTCATGGCCTGGAGGGCTTCCATCAGTGCCGCGTAGTCACTGTGCTTCCTTGGAGTCCGCTTCAGTAACTCCTATTTAGATATTTAACAAAAAAAAAAAAAAGGAACCAGTCTTTGATCTCTAGATGTATATTGCAGGAAGCTTGAATTGTCTAGGATACAAGCTCAAAAAGTAGCCAGACTTCTCTTTTACTAGGTGGAAAAGGAACAAACTTTCCAGCATTGTGTCCTAGTGGGACACCGCAACAGAGAAATACATTACAGACAATAAAAATAATTGCTACTTAGGAAAGAGTTTGTATTTCAGCTGCTTTTCCCCCCAGCAATGTTTCTTTATGTTGAGCTTTGGTGTTTCGAGCTGGGGGTTTTTTTTGTTTTTATATTCCAGAGGATGGACCTGCAGCACTAACCCTGCTGCCACCGTGCCCAGTATTTCAATTAATTTAACGTAAACATGCTCATTTCATTGCCCCTGGACTAACCCGTTAGTCATTTTCCCCTGTTTTGTCTGTAGATTCTTCATTCAAAAAATAGAGTATAAAAATAATTTTTAAATAGGCCAAGGGAACTGTAAAACCACAGATATCTGGGATGACTCAAACCTCACTGCAATTATTATATTAACTTGCTTTAAAAACTGTAGTTTAACATGTTTACTTTTAGGCTTTTATGTCAGCGCAATGAAATGCATATCCCTCGGAACTGGCAGCGTCTCAGACTCACACGCCTTGTGAAAAATACTGCCCAATAATCAGGTTTCAAGCAGCTTCTAGAGCAGAATCTGCTTTGGCTTTTCTCTCTCACTGTTTGAGACAAACAAACAATATCAGACCTTAACTTGTCAAGCAAAAATTTGGTTTAAATATTTACTTCCCTGGTGATTGTATTATTTTATTTCCTAATAAATAATAACTTCCCTTATTTCCTAATATTCCAGTAACTTGGAGGTTTGAGTATTTAATGTTTATCGACACATTTAACACGTTTCATTAAGTCTGATCTAACAGTAAGCAAAGAAGCATATAAACGTGCACAGAACCACCTACTGCTACTCTACAGTTTTTCTTACAAATCATTCTCATAAATATTTTTCATTTACCGTTTGCTGATGGCAAATTAGAACCACGTCCCTAACAAGCTCTGCCACCCCAAGCGCTTTAAGCACGGTCCAGCCCAGCGGAAACCAGCCTCATTAAGCTCCCTTAAAGGGCTTTTTTCCACCCCGCGCGGCAGAGGCAACCTGACGACGGGCTGCAGAAGGGAGCGGGTCATCCTGACCCAGCCAAACTCCCCAGTTCTTTGATGTCAGAAGACTTGCCACCAGCTTTAATGAGAGCCAGTCTGGGTCCAATATCTAATAAAGAGATTATTCACTGTGTAGAGAGATTGTTCCTGCAGTTCGGAAATATGCTTAGCAACCAGTTTTATACCGAAAGCGTAAGGTCCTAAATAAAGATCTCGTAAGTACCTTCAGAAGAAGGGGATACTTGCATATTCTCTGGATCGGCGTCACTAGATACCCCTCCAAGGGCACATCGGTGTTCTTGCGTCCTCCGAGGAGCATGCAATTCTAGGGCGGGAACAGTTTCACAAGTGATTGAAAAATCCCGAGAAAATTGTCAGAAATAAAGGCACGTGGCACAGGTACACAGCTATCCTGGCTGAGCTAGGTATCTACATTATATACTGATGTATATATACATACACGTGTATAAATACATATAACGAGGGAGGTTTGCAGGACTGTCAAAAGAAAAGAATATTTAAGTTTAGACAAGACATCCCACCATGGAAGCAGAGAATATTGGGTGGAAGCATCCATGAAAAAGCAGCTGAGAGCAAGAAAAAAGAACAAGGGCTGTTTGGGGATATCCCAAGTACGCCAGGGACAGCACAGCAAATATTTACAATTGCTGGAATTAAAGCGTAAGTACATAGAGACATAAAGCAATGATGAAAAGCGATTTTATGGGGAGATCAGAAGGCATCATGATGCAATGCCGTGAGATAATCTACAGCTTCAAAGAGCAAGATGTCTAAACCAAGAACACTAGACAATGGTTTATCGCAGCCAGATGCTTGTTGATGCCACAAGTCTGGATGCAGACACGTTGTGGATGGAGCAGAGGCTCCACGCACGTACCCCATAACCAGGTGCCTTGGGGACCTCCACACCCAGCCGCAAGCCTCTGCCTTGTGCGCATGGTTAACCAGCTCCTCACTTATCCCAAAGGCCAACTTGCCAACAAAAAAGCTTTTCTGATAAAGACCAATCAAGACAATGGCAATGCGGACTACAGCTTTATAGAATGACTGTCTCCATACTTAAAAGGCTCAAAAGTCTGGTTTGAGCCTGATTATTTATAGATAATCATGCCTCTAATGAGGAGGACTGTTCTGTCTCACCAGAAGGCTTCAAGCGAACGTTCACACTGCTCAGTCAGACCTCCTGTTCTCTAGGTTAGACTGCTGCTGCTTACTCCACAGCCATGTCCTCAGCCCACGAGGAACCCAAGGCAGACGTGAAGGCCCTGTGCATGCGCCCAGGACTACGTGACACTGACATTTCATCAACTGCCATGCTTGGCTTCCTTTCTCGCTACACAAGCTCTTTGCAATCTTTCTCTGGAGCATTTTGCCTTTCGTCTCTGTTTTTTAACTAGGAAGGGAACAAAGCTGAGTAGGAGACTCTTAGCAAAAAGGCAGATGTCACCAGTACCCGCCACAACATGGACATTCCCACCCTGCTCAGTAACCTGGCTGTAAGTAAATACAGCTAGGAAGGGAGTCAGATCCAGGATCTTTTAAAAATTTAGTGAGCTACATTTACCAAGAACTCTTGTCAGGAGCAGCAGTGAAAGCCTACTGCATGCTAAAGATAATTAATAAAATGGAATAAAACTTGTGATACTGCCAGCATCAGCATCCTCTTTCTTTTTTATCTGTATCTGTGATAGTTCCATTAGCTCTCCAGTCCCAAAATGCAATAAGCCGATTGCTCCAAAATTTGATAGATCCATGGGCACCTTCTCAGATATTTAAGATCCAGTATAGCAGACCCCACATTTCAAAGCTGACCCTTTTATCTCTGGACACGACGAAGGAAAACACAAAAATCATTCCACACTGAATCCTTCTAACAACTGATGTTAACTATTAGGAAACAGTGTTTACATGGAAACGGGTTTTGCTGTGGGAAAAGCATGAGGACTGTCATACTTAGCATTTCAAAATGCCTGTTTGTCTTATAAAGTGAAAGACTAATTGTGTAGCTGTTTCTTTTGACCTGACACTAAGTCAGTGTCTAGGACCAGGATGGCGACTCCATGATCTGTAACAGCACGTTTTTGTCTGGCACAGCTGTGGCTGCAGTACCAGAGCACGGACCTCTGTGGAGCTTCTGATGAGTCCTTCAGCTTCCTTTCTATAATTTCTTTCCCCGTCACTCCTCATATAGCTTGTCCTACTCTTTTACCCTTCTACAGACATTGCTGGATGGACACCCTTGTCTCTTGGCCAGCAAGTTCAAGGCACACTGCTGCAGGACACAGGGATCCGAACGCAGCAGTGAAGACGTGATCTGCACAAGCCCTTCCTCTGGAAACACCACCCCAGCTCTGGAGGTCGTTACACAGTGGAGGTGACAGTGCTGACAAGTCACTGCCCAGCCAAAGAGCTATTAAACTAGAGCACCAGTTCAAAGTGTATTTACCAAAAGAAACGTCCGCACTGTTCTTATCTTGTTAAGGTCGAGCAGAACTTTCTGTGCCTTCTCGTGGTTACTGCAGTATTCATCATAGATGCGGAATTTCTCTTTCTGCAGAAACAAAGAAATACATTGTTTGTCACATGCCATTATGATTTTTAATTAATAAAACATGGAATGAGCACTTCTTAAAGCTGAATAGCTAATATAGTCTTCATTTTGGAAGGTCAGCTCTTCCTGTTTATTATTTGAGGTCCAGCCCCAAATTAGAACTATGAACAGTCTGGAAGTATCACTTGGGAAGTTTCAATCACAGAATCATACCAGGCTGGAAGGGACTTCAAGGATCATCTGGTCCAACCTTCCTTGGCAAAAGCCCCGTCTAGACAATCTGGCCCAGCACCCTGAACAGCTGAATCTTCAAGTGTCCAATGCCGGGGACTCCACCACTTCCCTGGGGAGATGATTCCAATGGCTCATTGTTCTCATCATGACAGATTTTCCTCTTGTGTCCAGTCGGAATCTCCCCAGGAACAACTTGTCCCCATTACCCCTAGTCTTTTCCATGGGACTCCTCATCAAAAGAGAGTCTCCAGCTTCTTTGTAGCCACCCTTTAAATATTGGAACATGGTGATTAAGGTGTCCCCTAAACCTTCTCTTCTCCAGGCTGGACAAATCTAGTCTTCAGATCATCTTTGTGGCCCTTCCTGGAGCCCTCCCCAGCCTGTCCACATTTTTTTCCTATGGCAGGGAGCAAAACTGAACCCAGTATTCCAGGTGACAAGCACTGAGTGGGATGACGATTCCTTATCTCTGCTGGCGATGCTCTTGTTGATGGCACCCAGCATCCCACTGCGTTTTCTTTCCTGCAGCAACACAGTTCACTCCTATTGAGCCTGTGGTCCACCAGGACCCCCAGGTCCACAGAGCCACCCCCCAGCCTGTGCTGCACTCCTGGATTGTGTTTCCCCAGGTGCAAGAGCTTACATTTGTTTTTTATGAACTTCATAAGGTTTTGCTGAAAAAATTCACAAAAACGGAGGATAAAAAAACCTAGGAAGAAAATGCCTAATGAGTGGCTAATTTGCTGACATCATCACATGACCCATACTTCTGCTGAGTCAAAAAGTGATGTTACTGCACTCCTGTAAAACATTTCCACAAACCATTCATTATTTTCTCCTCCCACAGTGAATAAACAAAGACACAGCAAACAAACGGGACTCTACCCACAAGTAAGACCAAAACCTAGACTTTGTTAGGCCTGCAACTGAAAGCAGACTAACTTGTCCTGGTTCTGCAGAGCTCTGTAGCACTGGCATCCTTGCTTTGCTCCAACAGGAAAAATAATAATCCTAGAGAACAACTACTGCAGGACATATAAACATACTTGTGGAAGTACTGCAGCCGTGAGAAGCAAAATATCCTCACCATCCAGAACCATGGAGATATTTTACCCAGCACATGCCATTCTTCGTTAAATACATTTTTGCAAAGGGGAATAAAAATGCTTATTCCTTTTGCAGTTTCACGGAACTCTGATCCTTATACCTCAGTATCACATACATGCACCAGACTGACCCACGCTGCAGGTCTCGGCTTGTCAGCCTGGGCTAATCTGGTGAATGTCAAAATGATGAAGCAACAAGAGTTTTCCCGTTTGATATGTTCTTTCTTCACATTTGATATGTTCTTTCTTCATGGTCCTCCCTTCTTTTTTTTTGGAAATGACAGTAATCAAGAGATGACCTCAAAGTACTTGACATTCATAGAATCATAGAATGTGAGGGGTTGGAAGGGACCTCTGGAGATCATCGAGTCCAACCCCCCTGCCAAGCAG
>JAVSBS010028734.1:83688-103737 GCA_033124195.1 Coracias cyanogaster
TGGAGTCCCCATCCCTGGAGGGGTTTCCAAGCCGTGGAGATGTGGTGCTGAGGGATGTGGTTTAGTGGTGCCCTGGCCGTGCTGGGGGAGCGGTTGGACTCCATGATCCTAACGGCATCCTCCAACCAGAACTATTCTGTGCTCCTGTGTGAACCTTGGAACAGGCTGCTGGGATTGCAGATCAACCAACCAAACAAGAGGCTTCCGTATCAATAACATGTTTCCAGCGTGCTCGTGAAGTACAAGCTTAATCTTTATTGAATTTTGAAGATCTCCTGATGAAGAAAGATACTCTGGGTTGAAAACGCCCACGTACACGGAATTCCCTCTGGCAACACATCATATGGTCCTGCTGGTGCATGTCACACGGTGAACACCACACCGCTAATCATGCGACTGATCTCGCACTGCTCAAGTGGGAATGGAAAAGAAATGACATCCACAAACAAAGTTTACCTCTCATAAAAGTCAGCAGTTTCCTGAATTTACAGAACACCAGGTTCTTACTGAGAAATCTCCATGAATTCAGCTGTGTCCACTGCCAGCAAATCAAAACAAGAGACAGGGAAACCTCAGAGCAAACCTACGGCTGGAAGTAACAGTTTGTTCCCATTAAACTGCAATCCTAACTACAAAAGAGTTCATGTGCCTCAGACCTTTATACTTCATGCAATAGCTTCTGCTTCTTATGCAGACATGTCTGCTTATTCTCATCAATTAAAAGAATATATTGATTTTTCATTGCATCTTTCCTCCCAAAATGATGGCTTTTCGAAACTTTTTTTTTAGTAGAACATCAATTTGGAAGAATTCAACATTTCCACAATATTATTGAGACATTTTAATTCTACACATCAAATTTTAGCAACTCATGAATTTCAGAAAGTGTAAAAACGCCAAGATGAGAAATACATTATTACAAAATGATCCGTTTGAAAGAATCTTTTCTATTATCTGATTCAATCTGAGAAATAATAGAAATCTCAAAGATATTACAAGAAAGTCATTCTCTGCTAACCCCCCCTTCTTTATCTTTCCAGTGTTCAGGAAAATGTCTGCAAACAAGTTTAACTCTTTTCTGGACTCAAAAAACCCCACCAGAATTAACAGTCATTATCTTCATCATCACAGAAATATGAAATAACACATCACATCACTTTCATAACGAAAATTTAAAGCTTAATTCCTACTGCAGCTGCATTTAAAAAGCTGACTAAGCACCGATGGAAATTAGTAAGCCCTTAATGATTAAGGCAGCTAATAAAAAAACCCCATGTTACCTATACACAGAGAAAACTAGAAACTAGTGACAGGCGATGACAGTGAAGCCCACCAACCCCTCTTCACAGGCTCCATTTTCAACACAACACATTTTGCCTAGTACTGGACTGCACAGTCCTTAACTGCGAGTTTATTTAATGCTTAACATGGTCAGATGCTAATTAGGAGCTGGGGTGTTGAGAGTCGCACAGTTTCCCTTGCCAGAGGTGTATGAATTCAGCACAGTTCCCAAGCGCTCTCCAGTGCCAGTTCTGGCTGCCTTTTATTTGCACACTTAGGCCAAGAAAAACACCAAGCTGGGAAGAGCATGAAGCAGCAGTTTTCTGCCCCAATTTCAAGTCTCCGGCGTGCCTGCAGGGAAGCTGCCGAGCACAGCACTTCTGAAGTGCCCTCCTGATGACAGAAAGCAGCAGAAACACCCCGGTTCATTTCTGTTCCAATCAGTAGAAATCCAAACACCTCCCTACCTAGGGATTCTCCATGGAAGATCCTCCGATGACAAGAAATGGGCTTAAAATTCCCCCTGAAAAACTAGAAGTACTTTAAATAAAGTACTTTTGTTTAAAGTATTTCATAAGCCCTGCAGTGGCACATGTGTATTTAGAGGATTTGTGGCTTTAAACTTCCATTCCCAAACAAATACTTAAGTGCTGGGGGAAAAAAAAAAAATCTTGTATCATCCATGGAGGAAAAAAAAAGTAGGATTTCAGCTCTGCAGGTCTTGCAGCCTGGCTTGAAAAAAATGATTTTTATTTACCTTGAACTAGAATATAAAGAATAAAATCAGTAAATGAGGAAACTACTGGCTTCTGAAGATTAGATGCCAATGTTAGTTGTCTTAACTCCATTCCAACAAGAATACAATCACAGCAACATTTAAATTACTTTATTTTACACACAGCTTCATGCAAACAAAAGATTGTTACGTGCCCCTACTGCCTACCATGAATTGGGCTCATGAATTTTCGTCTGCCTATATGGTTTTGAGCCAATTTCCATGGAAATGCAATCATTAATAATATTTTTTCTGACTGATGTTTGATTCATGAGAGACTTCAACTGTGCAAATGCAAAGAATAGTTCATATTTTATTTCTTTATGGACTTGATAACTATCAGAAAGAGTATACGATAAAAAAAAGTAGCTCTCCAGCTTTCTTTATGCTACTGTCTAAACATCTGCTGAACATTAATTATATCACAGGGTATTTCCATGCTAATCTCAGTTTACATCCATCAAAGAGGCTTCATTTCTTGAAGGATACAATGACCACCAGGGACAGGATTTTAGAAGAATAAGTGGAGCACGTTCACATCCAGAACAGAGCTGCAGGAATGAAGCCACGCCACTTGAATTTATCCACATTAGCAGGACCATGTTTCTGCCAAATAAATTTCTAATTTCCGGAAATATGGACCTGCCTTCTACATGCACACTGGGGAGAAATTATCCCGCACCCTCCTCACCAAGGTACCTGCACCGTAACTGCAGACAACACAAGCAGAGCACGTCGGTGGCAGCTGCCATCTGCTAATGCTCCACCACAGTCTGAGGGCACTGAACACTCCTTGCACCAGGACTTGCTGCTCACCGAGACACCCACGGCGACTACCCACGCTGCACTCTCACGGAGGCTTTCCACACAAGGTTACACGAGGATATGGAACATTCTTTTTTTATTGCTATTATTTTTATTTCATTCATGAGTTTGCTGTGAGGAACATACTCTCAGTTCCTACTCTCCAAAGGAAAAAATAATTGTCCAAACCATTCAAAACTCCAGATACCAGACTTCTAAGAACAACACAAGGGAACAATGGTGCTAGCGGGACCAGGAAATCAAGAAACCATAAATAAATATTTGAGTATTGTTTTCCAGCATCTTCAATAGTTTTGGACCCCGCAGCCCTTCCTCTGAGTGAGGAAGTGATGCCTCTGCAAGCCTTCCTCACATCCGTAACAGAGCTCTACAGCTTCCTGTACCTGGGCAGGCTGAAGGCACCGACCTCGCAGACCAGGAGCCACGCACAGGCCCGTCTGCTGGGCAATAAAAGCCACAGTGACCACAGATTCATTTCTTGACTACAAAGTGTTGTTCCTCCTCTACAAAGCCCAATTTCCCCCTTTTAAGGAACATGGTTGTCTTGGAGAGGACCAGCCCACGTCAGCCATGGCACTGCGTGGAAGTACTGGTAGATGAGCTTGAAAATGAAGGCAAAAATAGCTTCAGGAGCAATACCATGGGGCTAGGGAGAAGCTTTAAGACGAGAGCTGGCACCAAGATCAAGCCTGGTAGATCCTAGAAGAAACCTCTTCACCTTCCTTCTTCCCTTAGATCCTACCATAGGAAGGACCAGCGGCAGGGAGGCAAGTGAGGCAGTGAGGCCAAGGCAAGACATTCTCTACTGACATCCTTCTAGATGTGCAGTACTCGCAGTTACACCAAAAACAAAGGGAAAAAGCAGCAAAACATGCGGGGAAACAGGTTTGCTTTAAGTTAGGAAGCAGAAGCCCAGGAGAATGAATCCTTCATGCACCCAGATGAAGTGGGCACTAGACTAATGGGCTGGAATCCTGTCAGAAGGAAGCAGAAAGAAAAGCAGAGTGCTTGGTCTTTCAGGCTTGATCTTACTTTCCCCAAACTGCCTGCTAAAAGGTTACTAATTGCTAGACTTTGATTTTTTTTTTTCCAGTGGCGTGTGAAAGAAACTGGGGTAAGAACAGAAGAAAGTTGCCAAATCCACAGAGTTAGAAACTTTCCACAGGCTTTTTTTTTTTTTCAAAAAAAGAAGAGACGGAGTTTCATTTCAAAATGTTTTTTTAGCCTCTTGTGCTGTGAAGACTGCGGTGCAGTGGTTTACAGAATGGACGCTATCTCCGTAGATAAACAAAACCATCATTCCCAAGAGATTTGACCTTCACCTTCCATCCTAAAATAGCATGGCCAATTACACAGCAGCAGCAGCCCACTTCCTTGAAGTATGTTTGACTCAGTTATGGAACTCAGCGCTAGTCTGGACTTCTCCAGTTTGCTACAGACCGCAGCTAACTGCAAGAAGAAAAATACACAACTAAACCCAACAGTTGTGTTTGTCACAAAACCCAGCAACTACACGTTGCTACCACTGAATTTGTTGTTCTTGTGAAAAAGAGGAGCTCAAAAAATGCACGCACAGGCTTATCATCGTGACATCAAGCCGAGCAGCAAACGACAAGCTTCCAGGAAGTTTATCATCCTGTCTGCTGACTATAAATTGGTTTGTTGTGTTTTGATACCACGTTCCTGTTCCTTCAGCTCATGCTCCCCAAGCTGGGCAAGCGTTGGAGTGTCACTGCCTGGACTCCAAACACTCACCCAGCCCATGTATCTTCTCATCCCAAAGATGCTGCAATGAGCATTGTAGGGCAGGAACAGCTTCCCATCTTCCCTCAAACCTGAGGAAAGGAGCAGAACTGTGGCTCCCTCAGCTAGAGAAGGGTAACAACAACACAGCTACATGAGAAGCATCCTGGATGTACCACACATTCACTGAGCAATCAGTGCAAATATTTTGGTAACAGGATATTAATCTGATACGTTGTCATTTAAAGACAAAACCAACTCCAACAGCAAAAAGATTTAACGTTTACAATTAGGCCTCTATCTGTTGGATGTTATGCTACACTTTGATCCTATTTTTAACATTATTTTTATGGAACTTCCTTTCCATTAGAACATTACTTCACCAGAACCACCAGCAGCATACGTGCAGAAGAAAAGCCCAAACCCACAACAGCCTCAGCCTTGATATTGCCACTATCATTTCTGCCACAAGAAAAAAACTCTTTGGTGACCAACATGGGATACTGCTAACGACACAACTGATATTTTCCTAACATTTAAATGGTTTTCTGCAAATTCTGTTCTACATCTGGGATAATGAGATTAACTCCACCACACAAGAGCTAAGGAAAAACTTAAATCCTTATCAGGGATTCTGTAAAGCCCTCTCTTGATGGCCAACTCAAAAGCAGCAACTTTTGAAATACAGTAGTCATCGCAGAAAACTGAGCTCCCTCTATAATAAGATAAATCAGCTGAACAACATGACTTCAAACACTAGCACGAGAGAAAGGCTAAGTCAGTATTAGGGAACATTTCCTTGCCTCCTTTGTAGGCTCTGCCGTTATCTACAAAGCACAATAGGCACACGTCGCATTTGACTCTCTCTGTAAAGAGGCTCAGCATCCAGGACTAAGACCACTCAACAGAAATACAACATGGAAGTTTGATAACACGGCAAATACTGGACCCCTTCCCTCAGAGCCCTCAGCGGACAGGCGTCCTGGTCATATGGAACAGAAAGTCTTCTGGAGGTAAGCGTAGAATACCTCTCGATACCTCTAAGATACTTCTAGAGATGCCACTAGATACCTTCTGAGATGTCTCTAGATACCTTCTGAGATGCCTGTTCTTCCACGTGTGCTAAGCACAACATGACAAGGCTTCAGCACACAGCACTGTCATACACAAGGGTGGAAATTTCCAGACCCAAAGAGCTGCAAGGAGCCCCCAGACACAGGATCCCTTCTGGAAGCACCAGAAGGCTTGTCTCATTTTCCAAAGGGATGGGTGACATCCAGATACTGTTTTTCAACTACCCTTTTAGACAGCAAGGATGCTTCTTTCTCATTATCATCCAAAGAAACGGACCAAAGGAAAAGAGCACAATTTCCTGCCTGGTTTGAAAAATCAGAGCTCACCTAGGGAACAAGGAGGGTGGAGGTCCCAACACTACCGAGTCCTCCTGGACCAGAGTAAGTGCTCAGAAATAGGCAGCTCGTACAGCATGCTGACTTAGAGCAACCAGACAACTTCCAGCAACTCAAGCCTGACAGACAAAAAAAATAAAGAAGTCTCCCTTTGCAGAAAAACCGGGCCAAACTGAAGCCAAACCCTCAGGGAGGACAGAGCTGCTCTGGGCTGAGCTACCCCTCAGCAGGCTTTGCTGGGCAACCACACAGACCATCTAATGGCCAATGGATTTCTCCTGGACACGTGGTATTACCCAGCACCGCACTGCACGTTTTCAGACAGGAAGGGACCTTGGCCGTGGGCCCTTTTTTGGGAGCTAAAGCAGGAAAAGGATCAGATTAGCAGTTAGATGGGCCCGGGAAGTCAAACAAGAACACATACCCTGTCTGTCACAGCTGCTCTGCACCCAGGCAGCAGCGACCAGCATGGTTTTACCCAAGAAAACAGGACTAAGCCATTCTGTAAATATTTGTATTTTCTCCTCCCCAACTAGGCGCTGATTTGAGAAGATCTCATGGCATGCTGCCATTCAGCAAATGGGCAAGAATATTATGATGGCAGAGCCAGCTTTCCCTGCAGCACCCATTCCTGTCAAATTTCTTCTGCACATGAAGAATTCCAGCAGCAAAATTCTGGATTACAGCACGTGGTGAAGCCAGAAGGGTTTCTGAATGCACCTTGCTGTCAGTCTGGCATCCATCCCAACAGCTCCTCCACAGTCCTCATTTGAGCAGCACGCAAAGGGCTGGAAATCTCCCAAACTAAAGAACAAAGTCATCAATAGACACGAGCCTCCCACTCCTACATGATCAGGCTCATTGTCCTCCCAGACTATCGTATCAGAGAATCCTCTGAGAAAACACAACAAATCTCTCTTCTTCCCGAAGTGTTCAGCACTGATGGGAACCGAATACACATTTCCCCTCCCTTCAAGGACCCACTTGTTTATTGGGTTTGCTGGGGTTCTTGAAGCACACCCAGACAGGGCCTGGGTGATGCACAGATTGCCAAACCCTCCATGCAGCTCTTCACAAGTACCAGCCTAACTAATTCACGTCAAGAGAAGCAGCTTAGAGCATACTCTGTGGTCGTACAAGAAACATTTCCTGATGTTCTTACAGGAAACAAGGCACGTCGCTGTCTCGGTCACCTTCCGCTTCAAGTGCGGAACACATCCCTTTGTGTCTCCGCTTCAAGACATAGCAACAACAACAAAAAAATCCCCAGCTCCCCTGAAACAAAGCCCTCATGCTTCTCCCCCCTGCAGAAAAGATGAAAAAGCAAAGGCCATCCAACAATTGTCCATTGCACCTCTTCGTATGTAAGTGGAAGACATCATAATGTCCATGACACAAGAATTTATGGAGGGATAAAAGCTTGAGAGCACTCTTACTACCACGGATGGATAGGT
This sequence comes from Coracias cyanogaster, assembly GCA_033124195.1. Classification (NCBI taxonomy): domain Eukaryota; kingdom Metazoa; phylum Chordata; class Aves; order Coraciiformes; family Coraciidae; genus Coracias; species Coracias cyanogaster. The sequence continues at coordinate 91,176 of JAVSBS010028734.1, forward strand.
TTTGAGGAAATAGTCATAGAATGGTTTGGGTTGGAAGGGGCCTCAAAGACCATCTAGTTCCAACCCCCCTGTGATGCGCACATCAAGTTTCCAGTTTTTCAGAAACGCAGTTTTGAAACCCTCTTTTGAAACTTGTGTTTAAGTGTGCACGCATTAAGAAGCCCGTTTGGGAAAACCCTTCATTCTTGCATCAGAATTAAGGCGTTTCTGTCTGTTTCTACGTGTGTGTTTCTACAAAACCTGCAGCAAGTCTGAAACATAAAGCTTACCAGTCCCCTTCTCACCCATTCCTAACGTTCCTTTAAACTGCAGAAAAGGCACAAAAACTTATATTCCAGGCTACAACAGTAAGCAAATCACTCAATTTAAGAAACTACGTGGAGAAATTTACTCACTGAGCAGTACATTTAAGAGCGCTTTTAGACAAAAACAACCTGCAGGAGAAGTTACAGAATGATTAGGACAGGAAATAATCACTTATGAATGTTAGTATTCTGCCTACAGACCAAATTCCAAAGATTATTAAGTTTAACAAAAAACTTGGACTTCATTTACCATAGCACGAGCTGATCCTTGAACTAAAAATACAAATTCCTTTGAGCTCTTCAATTAACTGAATTGATTAGAGTATATCATGACAGAAATATTTCCGCTTCTGTGCATTGCTTTAAATCCTCACAATCTGAAGATTTAAAACTTTTTGCAGTTTTTACCTCTCTGGACCACCACCTGATGAAAAAAAGTGATTCAGAACAACACAAACCCAGGGAACACACCCCTAGTGCTGCCAAACTGAGTTTGGTACCAATATTACGACAAGCATCAGCGTTTTTGGTTATTTAAAATCAACTGGAGGCACAAGGGATGCAGTGCTTTGTTGTGACCAACCTATCCTTGCACTGGACAGCACAGGATAAAGCTTAAGGGCATCTGCATATCATTGGGGCAGAAAGTTTCTACAAATATTGAAAATAGACAATTTCCTTCCCCAATCTACAGGTAAGAAGCCAGGTAACCTGTGCAGCACTGGAAGGATGAGTTCTATCTTTTTGAAACATCATTAAGAATAGAAACTGCTGTATCAGAATCTGTTTTCTTTGACTTTACACTTATACCTGGCAAACTATACAGAAATTAAACAAAGGAAATCATTCTCCCTGTGTAATGAAGCAACAGGAAGAAAAATGCTCGAGCAATTCTGGCTTTATGTAGCCTAATTTTTTAAAAAGCAAAAAAATTCTGCAACTGCCTGTTGGATTTTGTAGAGATAAAGAATTCAAGTAATTTTATTAAAATATCAAGCGTAAGTCATTGTATATGGCTGCCGAAATCTGACCTTCAATTCAGGACTCATGGAACACGGGGTATAATGCATTGCAAATATATTAACATGTTGGAGACATCTTTAATGCATCAACCCCAAAAAACAACCCCCAAACCTCCTATTCAATTCATACCCCACACTTGAAGGTGGAGAATGGAGAATCACTGCAGCCCAAACTGTATCAGAAAATGCCAGAGCATAATTATTTTTAATTGGGACCCACTAACAATGAGAACACTTCTTGCCACTCGAAAAATGAGTGCAGAAATATTAGTCCAGTCATCATCACACTTTGTTTTCATACGCTTTTGGGCATCCTTTTTGCTGAAGATCTTTTCTATTGGGTGCAAACAATTTAACTGCCACTCTCAGCCGTGCTTTAGTACCGCTGAGTATGTTTAAGGACCAAACAAAACAGCCACAGAAATATTTCAATTATGAAGATTTGTTTCCATTTTTAAGCATCATAAGGAACTGCCGACAGCCCAGTGCAACCGAGGGGAAGAAGAATGTCCTCCGACAGCAATAACAAACAAACGCCCTTTTATGCTCGTCAGACTTAGTAACGATTGGGCACGACAGCACTGAGCTCGTCCTGTGAGCTCAGATCACCAAGAGCTTTCATTCTGATTCATCATGATCTTTAACTCCTTGAAATATTTAATTTTTTCCCCATGCACGGGACCCATAACTGTATAGCAACTCAAACTTTTGTGCGGTTTGGAAGAAGTTCCAGGACCCTTTATCTACCAGCCAGCAGGATGGTCCAGGCTCGTTCCATACACAAAAACAAGCCCACTGTGGCTGCAACTTCATTTCACAAAAAACGGAGACCTAAACTAACAAACCCTGTCTGTGTACATGACACAGACCATGCAAACCAAGCCACTAAACAGGAAAAAGCATTTCAAAAGTGACTATTATTGGGCATCTAAGTAAAAACAGGGGGAAAATCTGCTTCCATTTCTAGCTCTGCAGACCTATCCCAAGCCAGCAGAGCTGGACAGTGCAGGAGAGGATGATCTGCTCCACATAGTTCCACTTCTTACCAAGAGCTGGTACGGAAATTCATGTTCCAAGTCATTCAGGCTACTTCCATCCCTAGAGCACGAACAGCTAATCGGTGGGAATGATGCTCGCAGCTTTCTTCAGCTGCCCGCAGGATTCTTTGTCCTTACTGGAAACAGTTTTGTCTTCCAATTAACAGTTCTCATTAATTAACATAACTTGGGGGTGGAAAAAACCCGACCAATGAATAAATTAAAGGTTACACGGTTCCAATTCGGGACGTACACAAAAGCGTCGCGTGAGAACAGGTACGGATAGCCTTCAAGGCTAGGAAAAACTCGACAGAACCTGGTGAGAGTCACACCCATCGCTACAGCTTGATCCTCAGCTCCCCACAGGGTTGGGGTTTTTTTCCCCCTTCACAAAAACAAGAGCATCACTGCCCATCCTCCCAGCCGCAATCACATTAATTAGCTAGGCAAGGCAGCGATGTTTCAGAGCGTACCAAGCGCTTACTAGAGCTCGCCCCGCCATTGTGTTTAACTTTGGGAACAAGTCGTGACGAGGGAAATCTCCACGATAAGCATACTTTGGCGACAGGGAAAAAAGAAGGGTTTAATCTGCCTGGAAACTGGCAGCCGCTCGCTGTGTTTTCTATACTTTATGTTATGTTTCTCTGCTCGCCGGAACGAATTGGCTGCTATGAATGAAAAGAAACTTTGCATCTAATCAGTGGCATGAATTTAGGCTGAAAGCTGCTGTGCTGGGCTCCTACAAAGAGCCTGGGCCCTCTGCCATCCTTGTGCTTGTGAATGAAGCGGCGTGAGCCACATGCCCTCCTCCTCCTCCTCCTCCCCAGCTGGGGCCTTCGGCCTCCCCAGGAGCCGGCCCTTTGCTGGTGAGGACCGTGACCCAGAAAGGCATTCATCGAGAGACCTCGGCTGTGCTTCCCGCCCCGCCGCCCTCCCTCCTGGTTTCTAAACCAACGGCCGGGCTGCCCAACCGCCTCGTCCCCTTGATGGATAGTCCCCAGACCGATCCCTGACCTCTCCACATACTTCTCCTAAGTTACTGCTGACCCCAGAGGCTCCGCACCCCGCTGCCCATAGTGGTTGGGCTTTGCTTTTTGTAATCGGGACAGACTGATCACAAAGAAAAACCAAACAAACCAAAAAAAAAACCCCCAGATTATTACCATACAATTACTCTAACAGCAAAGTTCCTATTCTTCCATTCACTCGTAAGAACTACCATGTGTTTCTGATTAAAGTCCCACAGCCAGTGGGTTTTCAGGAGATACAGAGTACTACAAAATCCATTTAGCCTGACAAAATACCACATCTGTTCCAAAATTACCGATAGACATCCTACTTCACCAAAGAAGTCCGTAACAAGCTAAATGTGAAATATAAAATGTTGCTCAATCTGGAAGAAGACCCAGTTGCTGTCAAGTAGTTCTTTTAATTAACTTAAGAGCTGAGTCACACTCGGAGAACAGGCTGTTAAATATTTCAGAGCACAAACAACATTTCTTTCAGATGCGTGTTTAGCTCACTTCTATAGTCTTTAACTGTGTCCAAACACTACTTAGAAAAACTTCAATAAGGCCCTTAAATCAATTTTAAAATATATATACTTAAACAAGTAGAACTATAAGACAACACCTTCTTCCACAGAATACTATATTAAAGGCTTTCTCTAATTTAAAACAAGTTCACTAAACTTCCCAGCACATATTTCAAGTTTTCAGAAACTTCTTGATATAATAACCAGGTTTCCCCATTCCAGGGGAAAAGTTCTTTTCACATATCTACCCAAAGAATTTATGTAGAGATGTTTCCATTCAAGTAGTAAATATTACTAAACCTTTGGGTTTTTGTGGTTTTCTTAATGAACACTTCTACTTTGCTAAACTCATTTAAAAAAAAAAAACCTGATTTTACTAAAAAGTGTACTCCAGTCACCTCAGGTTAGCTACAGCAACACAGGAAGACCACAACAGATCAATTCCAAACTGCCAAGGGAGCTTCTGGCTTGCAGCACGAGGAAGCTGCACCTCATGTACATGCACAAGAGGCATCACATGCATCTCATCACATCCATCTCCATCACGTGGAAGGAACCTTCCCCACGCACAGGACCAGGATGACTCCAGAGGCAGCTTCCCTCACCACCTCACTCCACCCAACACACACAGCATCTCTGTCTCACCAAAGACATGCCAGACAGCAAAACTGCAGAGAAGTGTGAGGCGCTTTGTCAGAAGTCGAGACAGGACCCAAAACTCTCTTCAAAGGAGCATTTCACACAAGAGGACACACTGTAGAAGCAACAGACTTCCACCATGATCACTCCCATTCCATGTCACATGGCGGATCCTCACTAAAACATTCTTTGGCTGCCATTAAAAAATGGGGTCCATCAAACAAAGAGATGATCACGGCAGAACTAACATTTTGGAGAACTGGAGGAGCAAGGACTGGCATAGTTGTCCCCGATGTCACAACACCAGTGCACAGATTACATCTTTATCTACAACACTAAGTAGATTCCACACAGAAAAAGAGGTAGATGTACGATGGCCATGAAAACAACCAAGAGGAGTGGCAGGGAGAGCAGAACTTCAGCAGATACCAGCAACAAGGACTGCTCTGGGCCTGCCCTGCTCTGTCCAACACACTCACCATGAGCAGTGAAGTACTAAAGCAAGCTGCATCATTTATTTTTTTTTTTTAAGCTGAAAAACCATACACTCTGCCATGTAAGCTGATACCCACCCCTGCACAAGTCATTAGCCTTTCCGTTGGGAGCAGAGATCTCCGCTGCTTCAGTAGAGTAACTGGCCAGAGTCAGATTCAGCAGCCCTCGGAGCTGAGCAGGGCAAGAAGTCACACCTTCCTGGTGCTTCACAACGAAATAGCCAAGGAACAAAAGAGGAAGACCTCGGAAGCCAGAATTTCAGTCCTTTTTTTATGCAGAGTGCACTCAAGTGCTCTCAGGAATTGATTTCTGCCTACAGCTTATTGGCTTCTCCTGCCTGTCCCTGGTGTTAGGAAAATAACCCCACCACTTTGCCTCCCTCTCCCGCACGTTCACTAAAGTTCTACAGCTCTATTCTTGCACCTTACCTGTTTTTAAAAGAAAATGCAGCGTGCTTTACGGGCCTGGCCATCAAGCAATAAAGAGAAGCATCATTTGTACTGAGCCCTTAAATACAGGCAGAACAAGGTTACTGCTCGGCGGGCTGCACAAACTCACCACCATCTTGTTTCCTAAAATCAAAATACAAAAACTTTAGTGGCTCTTTTCACCTTAAAAACTTTAAATACTACATCATGAGTTCAAGTGAGTGAGGTTTTTTTGTTTGTTTGTTTTATTAAAATGAATAAAGCACTGTCCAGGTACCTTTTGCTAACGGAGCACATCACTCAAAGTTGATATTTGAAGTACTGCTAACACCTGAAGCGCTGTGTGTTCTCTCACCCCATTGCTGGTTTCCCTGCAGCACCTTCCACTTAACCAGCCCTCTCCTTGCCCTGTCTCCAGGGCAGTTCTCGGCCAGGTTCCCACAGCCTGCTGCCCTCTCCCCAGCAGCATCAATGGCTACTCTCCCACACCAGTGCTCAGCAGGAGGGCAGATCAGCTCTTCATGGCCTTTTTGCACCAATCTACCTTAGGTAGAAGTGGCTGAAGTTCAGGATTTCGGGCACATCACTAGGAGACAGCTAAATTTACCTTTCATGCTGTTTCCCCAACCAAACCCAGGAGAATCAGAAAGCTTCCAGCATCCATAGGTGCACATTCAAACTTATAGTTAGCTCAAGCTATTTAATAATTATGGGTAAAATAATAACATTCCAGATGTCTTTTGCCATTTATTGGCAGGGCTGCCTCATTCATCAGCCTGTCTCTGGTGCTCCCCGTCTCTCATCCTGCAACAACTCCAGATGCCAGCCACCACGAGACCCACCCAGAGCAAGAAGCGGCACTGCTGGCAGGCACAGCGCCGTCAAGTTCCCATTGTTCCACCTACTGAAAGCCAGAACGTACCAGAAATAGCACCTAAACCTCAGAATAATGGTGGCATTTGGAGAAGAACTCTCCATTCTGTGCTCTCCAGCACCCTTATCAGAATACACAATCTACAATACACATTAACAGTCTTTTGGGCTAACGCAAATTTGGACTTTCAGAGTAAATATTTATTTAAACTAAGACAAAGCACTTCCATTATGACACTGGAGTTCCAGGCTAACTAGTGCTTTTGAGCTACAAGTACATGCAGTAGCTCCTGTAAAAGCCTTTAGAAATGCAGGCAATAAGTACGCTTCTGGAAACTTAAGTATTTTATTCATGGTCACCTAACAAACTCAGTTTTCTGGCTGCCAAAAGAGAAGTGACAAAACCTGTCATCTTTCATCCATGCTATCCACAGAGAGAAGATCAAAAGTTTTTTAAAAAAGGAGTATGAATCAACGGATTCTTTGCAGCCTAAGAACAGTTTTCAGGGGAAATCTAAAGCTGGAGATGTGTAGACAGATCTGATGGAACAGTCCAGATGCAAACATCTGCTTCCCATCCAGAGCAGACAGCGAAGCTAGAGCTGCCCTACTGCAACACGCTGCACCTAGCTCTGAAGCCCAGCTATCCAGCAAGACCACCACCACCCCCCGCAAGAAAAATCACTAAATAAAACTTGAATAAATGGGAGAATAAAAGGTCAACACCCAGAAGTGCTGCGATTCACTGGAAAACTCCTCTTGGAAGTCCGTGGGATAACTACAGCAAATGCTTCCTCCCCTTACCACTAGCCAGCATGAGAAGTGTTTACTCTGTGAAATTAAAAGGTTTAGAAATAAACGGGAAAGTCAGAGCACTGCATTAGCCCGGAGCTCCTCGGTGGCTGCAGAACAACAGGAAAAGGGATGGAATAGTCATTACAGCCTTCCCTGCCACGGCACGTTAAGACAGACAGCAGCACGCAAAGAACAAAAAAAAAAGTTTAGACAAAATAATGTTTTGCCAAAATCCTGTGTTACATCTAACAATTCTTACAGTCAAAAGCCCAATTATACTTGGCAAGCAAGTATGGGGAATTTTTCAGTAAACGGGGTAATATGCAAATGCCTAACTAGCCTAACAGCGTGGTCATACCTTAATTTATTTTTAATATTGCAATACCATTTGGTCCAAACCTAGCTATTAATTTATTAGTAAAAGCCACAAGTGCTAAAATTCACTGTTACTTCCTGTGCTGGAAGCTGCTGTAACACTGATGAAAACTAATTAATCCAGTGTATGTCCAGCGCACATTTATCACCAACTGCCCAAATTATCCTCATTTTCCATGACCCAGCAGTTGCCAGTAGAAAGCGACCCTTGCTCACACATCCCAATCAGTAACCTACAGAAACTCAGTTAAAATACTCAGCTCTCCTGACGCTTAATGTAACGCTGCCATTGCTAAGTGTTGTAAAGCAACATCTGTACATGAAGTGGGGTTGACAGAGAAACAGGAGAAGCTTCAGAAGATAAAAGGCACTCCTTTTTACCAATCCACCTGAAAAATTTGACTCAGAGCCAACAAAGTGTCTGAAAGGATCCCATTACCAGAACCTCTCTCAGGGAGGAAGTGTCCTGCAAATCAATTCGGAGGGGAAAAAAGTTTTACTGGATTGTACATGTTGAGTTAAAACTACTTAAGGACTTAAAAACAGATATTACAGCAGATTATAAACTACTAGAACTATAAAACAGAAATCTACCTTTTTTAAAAGAAGTTTTTAACTTAGGAGAAGTTTCATCATTTGGTCTGTTGAATGAAATGATTAATTAGTTGTACCAATACTACAGCTTCTCTTAAGCCTTTATCTTCATCTATTCCAACCAGAATAAGCTTTAATCATGGCTGAAGGTCACCTCCACCAGCTCACTGGAGTGTTCTGCAATATACATGTAGGAAACTTAAAGAGAAGTAACCTTGTATGAACTCATCCAGCTCAATCTTGACCACTCCCACCTTTTTTTCAGTGGAGGAGGGTTATATTCTTTGTCTTTCCCTACCTCTGGGAAACCGCAGCCTGTATTGTAGCAGTATCAGTGTCATTTATCCCCAGCTTCACACAAAAATCTCATCACTATTTGCCAAGGCACTGATTTACCAGCCTTGCCCAATTTTGTCCTGGCACAGCAGACTAAAAACAAAAAACAAAGATGCTTTTTTGCATTTCAAATCCCTATTATTCCAAAAAGCTTCCAAATATACTAGGTACATATCCTCCTCTGCGGATGTCAGTGTCGTAGTGGGCACAGAAAATTACACTAAGTAGTCCTGACGTTTATTTCATTACCTATCCAACGGCATTCTAACCACAATATATTTGAGCGTTTATAAAGAGGGAGCTTTAGAAACAGTAAATTACAGCAGAGAGAGATTAAGTGCAAATACTGAAATGCAATCAAGATGGGCAGAAAGGACAGTAAATTGCCCATGAAGCCTTTAAGAGCAAACTGCTGCTTTTCCGTGGAGATCTCAGCAGCTTCATACACTCTTGGGGCACTCGGGCTGAAGAAAGCTTCACCTTCCTTGGAGCCAGAGACCTCTTCAATATCTGCAGAAAACAGGAAACTTTCCTTCCCATTGTTTCTGTCCAGTCTGACTATTTCAACAGCTCAGTATAACTAAACATGGGAAAAAGTCCCTTTATTTCCTGCAAGGCCAACCTCAGAGCATATGGGAAGAAATTAACACACTCATAGGGAATATAACTGCCGACTTCCAGGCATTATTCTCAATAAACAGGATCTCGCGCAGTGTCAAAGAGATGAATGAATGAGGGGTAACCTTAAAGGAAAAGAAAAGTTACTGCTCTCAGCTCTTCGCTCTCCTGCCCACATCCAGAGTGCCTCCAGGTACGCTACTTAAACGTCGTAACCACACCCAATCAATTTTGCCATTTCCGTTCATTCATTCCAATATTCTTATTATTAACAGTGGTTACATGTTTTGTGTAATTGAACTACAGAAGCAAGATCTTACTAGGAAACAAACCTTCCTACTCAGAGAAAACAGCAGATAAGATTATTCTGTTTCAGAGGTCTCCTCTGCAACTCCAACCCGCAGAAAAGATCTCAGCTCCGCCCCAAATTTCCAACCTCATGAACCCATCTACAACTCGTCACATCCAAAATGCTAAATCAGTCACATCATCTTGCAAAGCTGGAGGTCTTTTACCGGTAAGCTTGAGATCAGCTAGAGACAGCTCATGTTTTGCTAAGTCCAACATTCCCAATTATCTTGGTAATTATTGAAACTTCACATTTTGTCATAAATTAAGCACACAAGAACCAAACATAATGATATTTTCGCACCTCAAGCTGAAGGTGTCCAAGAAACTGCATCTCTACCTTACCGCCAGCCACGCTCACTTCAACCATCCAACATGATCATTAATATCTGGGACCAGCAGCGGCACCTAATTTAACCCTGCAAAAGCCAGTGATGCAGGTCCTGCTGCCACAGCTCCTACAACACCAGGAAACCCACCACGTACTCAACATGCTTCAGAGAGGGGGTTGTGTGCAGCTTCATTTGTAGGAGAACCAGGAACTCAACAGTTCAAGCATCTTCCCCAGTCTCCAAAAATGTCCCTTTCCATCTTCACAGAAAATGAGGAGAGCAGGGCCTAAGCAAGGTGCCAGCTACACTTTGCAGGTGAAGGATAAGCAGAATTTGTTATCAGCTTCCAGTACAAGAAAAATCATAATTCAGTACCACAAACATCTCATTTGGAGGTTTTAATCTTTTGCACAAGAGTTTTCAGGGGGTAAAAATTCAGAACAAAACCAGGGTGAAGGTCAAAAATACTGCCACCAAAAGAATTCATCCCAAAGGACTTTGGAAGATGATCAGAAGTATGAAAGGGGTTTCCTAACAGGAACAGACCGGGACTTCTAACAAGGAACACAGTGACATGAGTACTTAGTGAATTTTTCAGGCAATACATTTAAAATGAGCAACGCACTGAAAGGATAACCAGGAACTATTCGGTGATGAACACTTGACAAGTGACAGAACACTAACTCCACAGGTACATGCCACTTTTCCTTCCCTCCACCTTGTGAGGCTTTGGGATCTTCTTAAAGCAGAGCTTCAGTCGCTCCCACGTCTGAGTCTCAAATGCCTCCGGTGACTCTTCAAGCACAGCCCCTTTACTCGCCCTACAGAGTCCAAGGACATTGTCTGGAAGCATCCTGTCGTGTGCTAGTCCTTCCAGGCATCTGGATACACCACATGCTCGCATTCCTTGGGTAAGGTAACTTAGCACGTACTACGCAATAAACCGAAGTGATTTTCCAGCTTTGTGACAAATCCGCAGCATCCCAGGCATCGCTTTGTCACACAGTACATCATTACAGCTTTACAGCTCCGTGCTTTCCATGCCCTTTTTTTTCCCCCCAGAATGTCACAGTAGGGATTAAGAAGTAAAAACATGGCTAATTAAGTTTACAGAAGAAACTGAGAACATCCTGAAAGTCCATTAAGGGCTAGGGAAGAGGACTCTTATTATTTCAATAACGTCAAATGGGAAGCTGATGATTCTTATGGTATCTCTTGTTAAAGAAAATACAAACGAATGAATTATTTCAGGTCAAATTTAAATTATTATCTTACTCAAGGCTGTATTTCATTCACAGGTAGCCCAATTCCTTTCCCAACAGGGACATGCACATAACATATATAGTTATAGCCTTCTACAGACTGGCAAGTTGCCCCCACCAGTATTTTAGGTCACCTATAGCCTGTTTGGACTTATTTGGGCCAAAATACAGTCCCTTTTGGTTTCCAATGTGAAGAACTCCTCAGCTCCTCCTACAGTGTAATGCTGCTACCAACTTTGACTTTGTTTCCTTCAACGAAACTGTTCTTCATGCTGACCCTACCAAAGGAATACAACCCAACCTTGGAATGCATCGTTTCAAAGTCCTTGGTGCTTTAAAACGGTGACAAAAATCTCTGCCGGAGAGGGCTGAAAAAACAGCTCTCCATAAATACTTGAAATCACGACAAGAGCGTACTATGCAGCAGCGTCAGGCCGCATGGAGTAACTTCGGTCTGGACGTATTGATTGATGGTCCCCTCCAAGTAGCCTCTTCTAAATTAGCAGCTCACATTACAAACTTGTGAAATATGTGGCAAGAGAGTTGGGGCTGAGCTATAAGGCAGGGCAAAGGAATAGCTGGAACACTGCAAATATGAGGATATTTATAAACATAGATAAATCGAGAAGCTGTATAACGCCCCTAAGCATATCATGGTCTACAGCGTGATACATCTTAGTCTACAGCAAAATTGGGAACTGAAAAGCGGCTTAAATGCTATGAAACAAAGATTTCTCCTGTCAGTTTTTTAGACTTTTCACTGACCAGCTAAACAAACCATGTTTTTCAAAGACCAGCTTTTCCCAAAACAGCCTAAGTACATCAGAAAGCAGCAAGAGGAAATCCCTTGAGGGCTATGGAACATCTGTCCCGAGTCCAGTGTGCTTCCAAAGAAAAGAGATGTGCTTGCAAATTCTCCTGAAAACCCCTGCTTTTGGCCATGCTCATACCTTGCATGAGCTCTGCGCTCAGCTGCTAGAGATGCAAACACTTCTTCCTGCCCATGCACTCAAACGGCAAGTGTTCAACTCCAGAGGCTGGAGCTACAAAGAAAGAAACTGCTTTTGAGCCGTCACCTTTTCTCTGATAAAGGCCCCAGCTGGGGCTATCGATACGACCAAGCAGAGTCAAACAAGAATAGAAATCCACGCTCACAGTTTCTGTAACACTTAAGCAAGTTAAAACCAGCAGAAATTGGAAGTGAATGGAAAAGATATTGACTTTCTATGGTAATTGTGTTCGCATTTCCTTTTGACTTTTTATGATGAAGCAGCCATAGAATGTTGTTTTTCTTTTCCTGGAGAGAAAGGAAATCACATAACCTTATCAAAAAACACAGCCAGCTAAACCCTTCCCTTCCATTCACTTAAATCCCTTTTATAAAATAGAAATGCAATAATGCAAACCATTACAAAGTCACTAATCATTACTGTAACTGAGATACACATAGAACACATAAGAGAAGAGTCTGGAGCACAAGTGTGGTGAGGAGCAGCTGAGGTGTTGAGCCTGGGGAAAAGGAGGCTCAGGGGAGACCTTCTGGCTCTGCACAACTCCCTGAAAGGAGGT
>JAVSBS010028735.1:0-11109 GCA_033124195.1 Coracias cyanogaster
GGCCCCCTGCTCTGGGTGAGCTGCTGGAGCAGGGGGTTGGACAAGATGATCTCCAGAGGTCCCTTCCAACCCCACCACGCTGGGATTCAGTGATCTGACGGGTACTCTTCCTCTAGTCTAAGACATGATGTCACAAAATACAAGTGATCTAACGCACTAACGTACGTACAGCAGAGAGACTGACTAGAATATTCTTTGCAGCACTAACACGTTGAAGAGTCTCCAGCTCTTTGTTCCGGGACACAGAGCTCTGACCCAGCCAAGCTTCTTAGCCGTGGTAAATTTATTCCTAACTATTTTTCTTTGATGAAATGGAGTTGTTCTTTTTTTGAGACAGGACTCAATCCAGAGTGACAAAGGGTGGATTATCTGCCTCCCAGCAAGCTATTGAAACCTCTCAGAGCGCAGCCGGATGTGGGTTTAGGGAAGCTATTGAAAACACGCCAACAACTGTGTAATACAGGGAAGGAGAGCAGGGATGGGACTTGCATGCGGTACGGTATTAGGATGTCAGCAGCATCGGGAGAACCGAGATGGTGTTCGGCAAATGACAGGAAGGGATATAATTCAGGACTGGAGCCAAACTCAAGCTTTACTTGGCTGCAGACAGAATCTCCTCTGGGGTTTTCCCCTGCCATACTCAGAATATTGTTTTTTCCCATTTGTAATGAAGCTCGGATTTCAGCATCCATGCGTGCGCTATGTATGCCGTTATTTTTTTGTTAAAATATTACCTAGACCTTTTCCTGAGGCCCAGCTTTTATTCAAGGGTAAACAGAGGGGCTTTTGGAGATAACTTGCTGGTAGAGATCAATTTAAGGAGCGATGTCCCCAGGGTCTGCGGTGGAAAAAATACTTTAGGATTCTTCTGTGCTATCTCTCCCTCTGTATATTGTGCATATCTCTGCATTTGACTCTCTTGTTTAATTACAGCTCTAATCATCTTACTCGTGCTTCATTTCCCGCTGTAAATAAAAGGAATTTCAGGCTGCACTTTGCTTTTTTCTTCCAAGCGGCTGGGTAAATTTGCCCTTTTTAAAAAAGTGACTGATTATTTCCTTGTGAAATCATGTGCTCATCTAGTCAACATTACTGGGTTGAGTCATCCCATTGTCAGGGAAAGCGCCCTGGGGAACAAAGATGAACAATTGCAGGTTATTTGTCACCAGCAGTGTGCGGAGTGCTCAAACCCACTGAGTGACAGTAAATGACAGCAAGATGACGCGGTGCTTACACATTCCAAATAGAATATAGTCTGCTGAAATCGGTGGCGGTTTTATGTATCGGGACAATGGCAAATTTCACGGGAAGGCAGACTGAACAGGTATGCTTTTCCTCCTGTCTCTGCTGGACTCACCCTCTTCCAGTGGGGCTCCCCGAGCGTTCCGAAGAAGTTGCCCATGAGCCACGTTGGCCTGTCCCAGTGTGCGCTGCTCCTGAGTCGCAGCGTGCTCTGTTAGGTTACATTTCCAAGGAGTATCATCCCAGAACGTCCACGTTCTCTGCTGACAGGGTCAAAACGGCTTCCAGAAATAAGCTGGAAAAAATATTGGAAAAGGTTGAAGGGGTAGGGAGGGAAATACGATCTTAGCAAAAGTGGTTTCCCCAGGGCTAGTCATGACAATGGCTCCAAGCCCCTCTCCACCCTCTGCTCTCCTTGGCCTAGATCAGCCTGAGAATTTGCAGACACCAGTGCCAGCCCATGTAGGGTAGTCCAGCACTGGAGGAATCCTCACCTCCATCCATACCAGTTACCACCACACTGGTTCCATGCGGTCTGGCCAGTCTTGTTCCAATAGCCCCAGTCCCACGTGAATGGTTTGGCTGGTTTTATTCCAGTGCATCCCACATGCACAGGAACTGTTAAGGCCAAGCCCGTTGCTCTGTCATGTGCTGAGTTCAGGGCTGTCTTCTTGTTGCTGAAGAAAATAATGTTGATGTTGGGGCTGCTGCAGGGAATTTGAGTTTCTTCAAAGTCATGTCTTTAACTTAGGTGTCACAAGACTCCTTTAACTGAAGAGCAATGGAAGAACTGGTGAAGAATGGTGCACCCCATTCATCTCTTGATCAGCCTGTTGGACAACACGGTCCAATGACAAAGTCCTGCCTGGTGCTGACTGACCACCTCTTAGAGCTGCTATGTGGGCAGACAAAGCATGGGTGTTTCTCTACAGTGAACTGGAAAAATAATACGTGGTTGTCTAATAAAGTACTTCAAGGACACTCTAGAAGCAAGCTTGACAGAGGGCGATTTGTCCAGCAGCTCTTTGTGCTCTTAGCTACCAAGAAGTAGTGACAAAGTCCATAGTGTGAAGAAGCAGAGGCCTCTTTCACGCCCTTGGACAAAAGCCCCATGCAAGGTGAAGAAAACAGCAGCCAGCTGGCTGACACTCGTAGCGTCACGGAAAATTGTTGAACAGAAAGCGTTTATCAGATACAGGCCTGTCCTGTTATTGGCAAACCTATCACGTTTACTCATCCACTGCTGCTCTGGCACTATTGTCCTCAACTCAAGATGAAAAATGGGTTTGAAAAGCCCGTTGCATCACCCACCCACAAGCAGAACCTTGTTGCCCTTGGATAATGTCATTCCAGTTCATAAGAACTGGTTTATACTTAGATTGTGAGAAAATAAACACTTACTATCAACTCCCGTTTCTCACTCTTCCCACACTTTAATACGAAATCCCAGAAGGGAGAGACAAGAGAAACGCAGATAGCTCCACCGAGGGACCTTTAGCGGGTACGTCCCACTGCTCACCACGCCCTTACTGAGCCAATCTTTTTGGAACAGGCAGGAGTGCTGGGACCTTCCTCTGGTGAAAGCTTCGGAGAAGTCAGGCAGCTGCTCACAGCAGAAAAAATGGAAAAGAATCTGGGGACAAAGTCACAAAATAAAGTCCTTGGGTTTTGTTTTGTTTGGTTTTTTTTTTAATCTGAATAAGACACATAACAGAAAACTCATCCTTGAGACTTCTAGTAGAAGCAGAATTCTTCTTTACACTTAATATAATCTGTGCAGCTACTACTTTGCCATGCTAATGAGACCACGTGCCTTCCAGAAGACAGAGACTATCATACAGTCGATATCACCAAAATATGGCTGGCTCCGAACTTCATTAGCCTCGGCAGACCAGCCGCACGTACCTGACCCAGCATCGCAAAGCACATTCTTGGCAGTTTGTTTTCAGTAGAAATCTTCCCTCTCCCTTTTTGCTCTCTTCTGCGGAACCCAAGCTAGATACTTTAAAGACCACAGCAACTCCATTGATCATCGGCAGAGAAAGCCTGAATCTAAAGCTCGTGTTTCATTTTCCTGCACCATCCTTGCTTAGTCAGTTCTCTCCGAGGTTTAAATGGAAAATAAAAAGACGCAGCAAAGCAGAAAATAAATGACCTTTCAGCCCATGGATGAAGATTCTAACTGAGGAACAAAACAAAGCTGAGGAAAAACTCCAATACAGTTTCTTTTCCCACAGCTGGAAAGCAGTTTTTTCTTCTGCGCAGATTTCTATTTTATTTTGTGCTAGCCTGTAACATTTGTTTCACTCAATATTCTGAAAGCAAAGAGCTTCCCCTAAGCTGGTCCATGGGTAAGTTACTCTCAGCACACTAAGGGTACGCCGGGCACCGTGAACAATGCCACGCACATCTGGAGTGATTGCAGCTCAGGAGCCCCGGAGGAAAGGCCTGTGATCGTTCTGGAAACAGGACAGAGTGAAGGAAAAAAAGTCATCAACCTTTAAATCCTCTTATTGAGATGTTAAAATCCTCCATGACACTGATGTCCCTTCCTTCTTTCCTCAGGAACGCCCCTTTCACAAGATTGTGCACGTATAGGGCAGAGAACTAACCCGTTTGCACCTTAGCTGTGGATTTCTCATCTTTCTGCTCTTTACTCACAAAACATGTCACTACCTCCCTTATAAATACTTCCATGCTCCGTACATCTCGGATGCGAGACAGAATCTAACCCTTTATGGCTCTGGGAGCCGTTTGGAAATGACCTGTTCCTAAGACATCCCCTCGCAGGCAGAGCTTCGTGTTTCTCCCTCCAGCAAGAAATTCAGTCCGGCGAGAAACGCTTTGGTAACGTTTATCATTCACTACCAATCACTCTGCATTTTGTAACATTACACCAGATACCGAAGCAAAAGTTTTCGTCTGCCCAGGCTGTTTGTGTACGAGATTGCAAAAGAGATTCCAAATAATCTTCTTACAATTTCTCCAGCAGTGCTTGTGTAATCCAATGGAAACATCCCAGCATGGGAATAATGAAATCTGGGTAAGAATTTATCCTGAGCTCCCATTACACCGCAGGTATTTGCCCAGCCAAGATCTTATTTAATCTTATTATATGTTTTCCAAGTGGAAGCCTTATGACTTCTTTTCCCTACATAAATGCTGACTTAGTATAATCTTAAGAAAATCAATCATCTACAGGTTTCAGATGTCACTCCTTTTCATTGAGCGTCCATGAATGAAACTGGGTCGATGTAATGTAGGCTTTTATTAGTATTTCTTCTGTTGAGACTATCCATCTGGGATATTTGAAAGCCCTTTCTCCCTTCTTGAGGTTTTTTTAATTCACAGAAAGGTTTCTGTAGTGGGCTGTGTTGCTTTTCTCCTAGGCAGCTTTCTGAATTATTGAGAACCTTTTAAAGGAATAAAAGAGTTTAGTAACCAAAGGAACCAGAGTTACCTCCGTTGATCCTATTTAATCAGTTCTGCCTTAGTTAAGGCCTGGCTGCCCTCGGCTGCCATGAGACCTGCCATGCAGAGGGACACAGTGTCAGCATCCCATCTCCTGAATTCCGTTCCACGTTTCCTGATAATTTACGCCGTGTGTACGGCGTTCAGCCTCTGTGTCACGTACTCTGCTTGTGAAATAGAATAATGGAAAGGAAAGAAAAAGGTTGGAAGGCACCTCTGGAGGTCATCTAGTCCAGCCTTCTGCTCAAGGAAGGACTAGTTAAGATAAGTATAATAATTACCCAACATTGGAAAGTCTGGAGAGATGCAAGAGGAAGGGAAGTTTACATAAGATTAGCTTCGCTGCTGAACCTCAGGCTCCTAAAGCTCATACTCTCTGGAGTAATTCTATCATTTCCATTAGCGTGAGTAATTTCTTACTCTCCTTGTACTCTCCTATTCTATCTTCATTTTCTAATAAGCACATTTGTGGATTTTATCTATTGATCGCTTTTGGCTGTAAGACCTCAAACCAGAGCAGTCTGAAGGCAGAGAGGAAGAGCATCAGTTCTTGAAGAAACAATTCATCCATACATCAGTGTGCTGCAGCGACAGTTTAATATGCATGGTCAGTAAGAAGCTGAGCTGCCAGCCTTGCTCTCAGGCCATTAGCTGTGCTTCCACAGAGCGTCCCGGCCTGGACAACACCGGGTTTACCAATAACTAAGATTATTTTGCAATTTGGAAGTCAATAAACATAGCTGTTGTCTGGGCTGCTGAGGTTCTGACAACCAGCAATTTTTCTCAGTCGCTGCGCGTATCAAACTTCATCCATCATACTTAGGATTACTCGTGGAGCACTCGGCAGCACGCCACGGGAAACAGTTGTGTGCTGGCAGGATGCTCTACTAGATCTCTTTTTGTTTGAAAGCAGCTGGATTTGATCAGGATTTTCTTTTCTTGATCCATCTCTCCTCTGCTGCGTCTGAGGAGAGATGCGCACAGAGGATCAGGCTCCTGATCTTCGTCTCGCCACATCTCCAGGGGTTGCTGGAGTTATTTCAGGCTTAGCGGTGACCTGGCAGTGCTGGGTTAAGAGTTGGACTTGATGACCTTAAGGGTCTTTTCCAACCTAAACAATTCTGTCCTTCTCTAAGTTCAGTTTAACCACCTGAATCGAAAGAGAAGCTGTCAGAGTGGAGGTTTTATACAGGAGCTGTTTGTGTCAGAAGTGCCATCGGTGGTTTTTCTAAGCGCTCTGAGCACTAGCTGCTCTCACACACAGTTCTGCAAATTTAACCCTGCCTTGCAACAGCCTGTGGTTCATTCTCGAGGCTCAACAGTGCACCGAGCCCTGACCTAACATGTCACCAGCCCTTCCCGGCAATATCCTCTTCTGGGGCGTGTGCCAGTCACAACGAGTCGCTCCACTCGGTGACGCTTCTGCATTTGGGAAAATGTCACCCAGCTGAGATGAAGAAATTAATTCCTACAGAACATATGCCTCAGTTGAGCAGATGAAGACTGGCTCTTTAGTCTTCCAATTCTACTTGTCTCTGCCATGTCTTCCTGCTCCTGTCCCACCAGATTGTCTACGCTGCAGGTTATTTCTGCCTAACATCACAGCAGATCTCAAGAATTTGTTACAACACCAAAGTGGAACTCAGCGGTGAAAAGTGACTCCGTAAAATAAACAGATAAATAAAATCTCATCCTAGAGTTCTGTCTTCATTAAGTGTTCATCAGCCTGTCTCACACTTGACGAGGCAACAAGTCAAGGGTTGGACTCGCCCCACGGCTCTTTCTGCACGCTCAGTCCAGGCATTAATCATTAATGAAGACACGCAGCCCAAATTGTGCCCTTTATTTCAAATGTGCAACCGCGTCACTTGCAGTAAGACTCCGGGAATGTGATCGATGGTTAATCTGAAAGGCAGCGAATTGCACTGCTGCTTTTGCAAATGAAATCCATGTAATACTTATGTTGCATCATATAATACATCACGCAAGATAAACCAGGCTCCAGCTTGGTGCTCCCTAGCTTTGTTCTTTCTAGGCTTCTAACAGGAGAAAAAGGCAGTAGAATTTGTCATTGCTGCTAACGGGACAGGGGGATACACGTGGCAAACGGGAAAAAAAATGGGCTATTTTTATCTTCTCTGTCAAAGAAAGAAAAGATTTTAGGCCAAACCTTCAGCTGATGATTAATCAAGTTGAGAAGGTTTATTTCAGGTGAGGAAATGGCCCTTTAAATTTTCCTCGGTTGGAACAGGCGATCTGGAAAAAGGCCTTTGAAGCCTTCTGATGTTAATATTGGTTAAAAATACAAAGAGATGGTTTAGCTGACCAGGAGCTACCAGCAATGCCCAGGAGTGGACCACTGCCCTTCTCACCACCCCTCAGCATGGGGCCGGACCTGGCTGTTCCTCTCCAGTCCCCCTGTGCCTGCACCGGGGCTTCGTGGCCAGCTCTGCTGAACTCTGCCAACATGCAGCATCTCTCCTCCCAAGGAGGGAGCTAAAAGGAAAAGCAAATTCTGGGAGCTTTGTGCATTCCCGTCTTTCATCAGGATACTCCTGGAGCACGGGGGTCTGAGCAGCCTTGCAAGGGGTGGCCAAGGGCGGTGGTTTCTCAGCCACTGGCACCCTCTGGTGGAAGAGGACACAGGGAGGACTCTATGGCTTAGACACAAGATCAGAGCTGTATTCTTTGGGAGAAGAGGTGCTGAGGTTCACCAAGGCCAAGTGCAAGGTCCTGCGCCTGGGCTGGGGCAACCTGCGGTGCCACCACAGGCTGGTGGTGAGAAGGCCTTGGCTGGAAAACGAAGGGCACCAGCCCTCAACACAGGCTAAGCCTCAAAGCCACACTCTGAAGTGCTACCCTTTTTCTGCTCGCCGATTATTTTACATTATATCCGAGATGATTCAGGAAGAAGAGAAAGACATTGAGCAGGAGACTAAGTAACACATGACAGAACTGTTCAATGTTTTAATGTCTGGGGGATTTAGTCCCTTATCTCTGATGCCAGCTGGCGAGAATGAAAGCCTTTTCTTGGCATTAGATGAAAATTAATACATCACTTATAAGAAGTAATGGTCAAGCTGAAAGAGGTTCAGAGGTTCACCTTGAGGTTTGGCTTTGATTAAAGTATCCAGAAATACCAACGCCTCTTTAAATGATCTGAACCTCTTGGTAATGAATGGGGCAGGGAGGACACTGTGTTTCTCCAGCATTTTCACTGGTCCTTGGGCAGAGGGGAATAGTGAAATGTGGCCACTTTCCTTCCTTTTCTACTCAGAAATCATTCAGAGAGGCTCTTATTTTAGTGGTTATGGAGCAGAAATGTAAAATAGTAAAAGTACTACATGAATGAACTTTTCTAAAATGCTGGAAAAGATTGGGTTCTATGAGGGCAACAGCTTAATTTACTGTTTATCTTCTTCCAATATTTCCCATTGCCTAAATTCCAAGGGATCGGTTGCACTGGCCATGCCGGTGCTTGCAGCTCAGCGCCCTTCCCAGCTGCCATCCCTCCTGGATCTATCCGCACCGTGCAGAACTCGCTGGTTTGTGTTCATGTGGTTCTTGTCAGGATAGTCTAGACCTCTGGGGCCAAATTTACCACATAGAGCTCTGAGGGAAATGGAGAGAGAGGCATCAGCAAAAGATTTGATCCTGGTTGTATCACACGGTTTTGTATCCCATTGAGTTCTGCTTTTATTCCAGTCTGTGGGGCCGAGCTGTCATTTGAAAGTGAAGCAAATGCACAACATTCGGCTTCACCAGGTTTGCTCACACTTGTTCTGGGAGAAATCCGGACAAATAGCCCGGAGGAGAGGGGTCACACACGTTATCTCCAGGGTCTCCCCTTGTTCCTCAGGGCACAGCTTCACCGTTCACAATCCGAGACGTCCTCACCGGTTACTGCAGAGTACCCCGGTGCTACAGCATGATGAGTCTTGGCAGCACAATCACACACCACAAAAGGATTAAAATGAGCCATTGTGACAGGTGGTCCCCAAACCAGGAGCCTGCGAAGATAAAGCCAATTCCACAGCGCAGGAATGAGTGGCACGGGCTCTGCCAGCACATTCCAAGCAGCCGTGAGTGACTGATGGCAGATCAGGTTTCTCTCAGGTGTCAGAGCAATCGCAGAACTGCCAAGCAGATCACAACTCGTGTCTGCAGAAAGCGTCAAGAGAGACAATCACAAGAGACATCAAAGTAATTTCAAGGAAGAAACAAGCAGTAACCAGAAAGCAGTATGAAGGCTTGTGCTGAGAAGGAGAAGAATGAGTCCTGCAATGGCCACCTAAATCCCTGCGTAATGTCACCCCCATCACAGCACCTCCAGCGAGGTACAGCACTGGGACTGGCCTGCTCTAGGGCAGCCACCACACGCCTTGGTCTTCTCTCACCCAAAGCTGACGTGGTGGTTTTG
This sequence comes from Coracias cyanogaster, assembly GCA_033124195.1. Lineage (NCBI taxonomy): Eukaryota > Metazoa > Chordata > Aves > Coraciiformes > Coraciidae > Coracias > Coracias cyanogaster. Next base: position 9,134 of record JAVSBS010028735.1, read on the forward strand.
CAAGGCTTGTCTCTGCTGCTTTGCATAGTTCCATGTGTCCCTTCCTTTCTCTGGGACTGCCTGAAATCTGGAACTTGGAAACCTCCATTAACAACACCTTGCTCCTATAGATGTTTAAAAAGGAAAGCAATTCAGAAAGCCATCTACCTTATCCCATCTTCTTTTCTAATTTGACTGGGAAGGATGTGTTCCTGCATGAAATTACCTAGAAATTTCCTTGCCTTTATTTTCAGAGTTTCATGTGTTCTTAGGAGAAGCGCTGCCAGACTTTCAACATATTGTTACGGTTATCACCTTGATAAATATAACTCTATTCTGTCTGCTCATCCCTCCCCTGGAGTCTTCCCTGATGACTCCTTATTCTCTGTCCTGTCAAGCATAAGTTTCTCTTCTTTATTTTCAACTTCTTCACAGCATTTTCCTCAACCAGTTTCCAAAATCTTCATGACTAGTCTTTACCTTTTCTACCAACTCTCAGTCACTACAAAAACGTTCATTCCAACTCTCTGCTAGCCCACAGAAATCCTCCAGCTTGGTAAAACTTCAGTGAAACTTCTACGGGTTTTTTTGCACTTTCCATTGTCCTGTTTGAGAGAAGGTCCTTGTAACCAAATGCTCACAAAGCCAGCTCCTCCTCAAAGACATGACGTGCAATACATCGACAACTGTAGCTCAAGAGTGAGCTGACCTCGCTGCTGACCCGTATTCCTGCTGGTCTCTTGTACCTCTCCTCAGCCAAAATGCCTCACATGAAGCGCTTGGGGGTGTTGGTGGGTGAAAAGCTGGAGGAGCTGGTAATGTGCACACACAGCCCGGAAAGCAACCACATCCTGGGCTGCGTAACCTGTTGGAGCAGGTCCAGAGGTGGTCGCAGCAATGATGGGAGGGCTGGAACCTCTGCTGGGAGGCCAGGCTGGGAGAGTTGGGCTTGTTCAGCCTGGAGAAGAGAAGGCTCCACAGAGACCTTCATACATAAAGGGGTCTACCAGAAAGCTGGCGACAGACTTCTTAGCAGGGCCTGTTGCAACTGGACAAAGGGTGATGGTTATAAACTAAGAGATTTAGACTAGAGAGAAGGAGGAGGAGTTTTTACAATGAGGATTCGCCGGGTTTTAGCCATGCACAGCTTGCCACCCCAGGACCAGGGGATGCTGGGGGACGCTGGGAGTCACCTCACTCCAGTGTTAATCCACAACCACACAGACCCAACCAGGTGCAAAGGGGCTGCCCTGGGGATGTTTCTGGAACTCCCTGCAAAGCTCCTGAGTGCTCCTGGGCTGGAGCAGGACTCTGTCCTGGTCTCTGCAGGCAGCCTCAGCCCTGGCCTGCCAGCACGGGCAGCACAGCCAACACATCCCACCTAGGCTCCCATGCAGGGCAGCAGCAGCAGGGGTGGGCCCCTGGCTCTTTTTTTAGCCCAGCTTTGGCTCAGCCAGCTGGGCTGCGGAGCTTCGCCTCCCGCTCTTGGCCAGCGTCGCTTGGCTGTGGCTCATGTGGCCTCTTATTGAAATGAGGATGTGAAGAACTCAGCAGAGGGGCTGAACCTGCAGCCCTCTGTGACAACCGCCACGTAAAACCCTTCCACACACACTGCTGCAGCTCTCTGCAATGACCGGGGTGTATTCAGAACAGTGCGGCCAGCAGGTCAAGGGAGGTTCTTCTCCTTCTCTACTCTGCCCCAGTGAGGCCACATCTGGAGTATCATGTCCAGTGCTGGGCTCCACAGCTCAAGAGAGACAAGGAGCTACTGGAGAGCATCCAGCGGAGGCTGCGGAGATGCTGAGGGGCCTGGAGCATCTCTGTGCCCAGGAAAGGCTGAGAGCCCTGGGGCTAAAGGGTGGGGGCAAGAGGATGGGGCCAGACTCTTGTCAGGGGTGCCAGCGACAGGACAAGGGGCAGCGGGCACCAACTGGAACCCAGGAGGTTCCATGGGAGCAGGAGGAGAAAGTTGTTTGGTGTGAGGGTGTGGGAGCCTG
>JAVSBS010028737.1:0-14680 GCA_033124195.1 Coracias cyanogaster
AGTGAGGGAGGGGGGGATGGAAGCGGCGCGTACTTCACACGCCAGCCTTTAACCCCCGCAGCACCGCGCTCCTCGGGGGACGGGATGTCAGGACCCCCTCCTACCCCCCATCCCTTTCCCTTCACTCCCCACCGTGCTTACCTGCACCCAGAGAGCCAGCAATGGACTACCTCTAACATTTACCCTCTTCTGCCTCCGTGCCATCCCCTCCCCAGGCAGCAAAGCCACTATGCAGGAGGGGAAACTGAGGCACGGGACAATATTCCCCCCCACAAAGTCAGGCAGGTGGTGGTGAGGAGAGCCAGGAGCATGCCCTCCCGGTCCCCTGCACCTCACAGACAAACAGCAGGAGCTTAAGCAGCAAATTCCTCCCCAGCTGCAAGCACGGTCCCCACGTACTTTTTATCAGCTCATAATTTAACAAATATCGCATTTGCTTATGCCTGGTAATTCCTCCTTCCCTCCGCTAGCGGCTAAACACATTAATATTTCCAGGCACAGTTTCATGCTGGTAAAAGGTGCCGGGGAGCCATCGTCAGAGCACAAAGTCCTGGAGCCACCGAGCAGGTGCAGAGCCAGCAGCCGAGCTACAGCTTTTGGGGTGATGCACCCCTGGAACCCCCCCGGAGCTGCTCTGGGGAAACCAGCCCCCCCCCACACACACACACTTGCTGTCCCTGATGAATTCTCTGCGACACGGGACCTTATCCAAAAGTCCTCCCCCCTTCCATTCCCCACCGCGTGCTCGGCAGCTATTACACGGCACCACTTTATTTTTTTTTTTCTCTTGAAATCGCTGCCAACCTGAGCTGGATTCAAACTGGTGACCTAGATGTGAAAGGATCCATAGCCCGTTACTAATCCCTGGAGTCTCCGAATCCCCTGTAAACTACTTCTTAATTCACTAACTGTGCTATTTAATCTCTAAAACATTATGAGCTGTGCCGGGCAGAGGAAACACTCAATCAAATAAAGCTTTATTATTATTGTGCGTGCTGATAGGTCGTATGAGAAGGGGATTGCTTTGCAAGTCTCTCTACTTCTCCCTCTTCTGAGGACTCTCTGCTCCTTGAATTCAGCGCTGGTGAGACGTGCTGCCTCCGGTCCTACCTTTTCCCAGAGGGGACAGCAGCTTTGCCCAGCTCTTGGAAGGAGGAATTTAATCTCTGCAGCTCACTCTGCTCCTGGCTGGTCTCCTGGCAGGCAGGGGTAAGCGCCTACCTTCAGGAGGTCTTTTGGGCCCACGAATGACATGGAGGGGTTTCTGAACCCTAACTGCTAGAAGCAAGACCACCAGCGGTCGGGTGAAACTCCTCGCACGGGGTTGTGCCATCGCACTGGGGTGCACAGGTCAGTGATGAATAAAGACGCTGCTCCTGACGATTGCTGCAGCATCCAGGCACCCCTGGCAGGATGGGGACACGGGGACACATCGTGCTGCTGGGGAACACCCTCACGTGCAGGACCACGAGCCATCGCCACACTCATCATACAAAATCTTGCTCTTTTTGCGAGGCTGCTCCTTTGTGTCAGCAAAACCAAAGGGATTCCAATAACCACAGCCGGTTAACCTTTTAACACAGCATTCCGGCCCAGGTCGCCAGGAGCATCTTCAATCACAAGAGAAAGCACCTGTCTGCACGGAAAGAGCTGAGGTTGGGGCAGAATGTGACCTGCTGGGCAGCTTCAGCCCTTGCAAGGGCTAAATCGGGCCCATTGTTAGGAGATGGTCAGCTCTGTTTGAAAATCCCAAGGAGTTTAAATCCACTATTGCCAGCCCCTGCATACTAAAGCCCAGCAGAAGCCCTGGTCTCTCTCCCCGTCTCCAGCTCTCCCTCTCTTGCATACATACAACGTACATATAAATCAGCCTGTCACAGCTCGTCTCTTTTCTGACAGCTGTAATTGCTTCAGACTATAAAAATATCTATAGACAATAAACACAAGGCACGAAAACAGCAAAGAGAAAACGAAATCAAGGTTCCTTTAAATAATTCAGTTGCTCCAGCAGCCGAGGAGCCAGCAACTGAGTCCAGCTGTGAAGGTTCAGCAGGCAGAGAAAGAGAGCTTTGTAGGCTCCTCTGGGGATGAGAGAGGCTTTCTTCCTTCGGTGGTTTTTGACCACAGCAGAAGAAGAGTCTGCCGTACACGGGCTAAGCTGCTTGCAAAGCAGCACCTATCCGAGCACAAAACGCAGCCTCTTGCTTTCAGCTTCTTCTCTTTCTTCCTACTTAGATAAAAGTCTTTTTTTTTTTCTCCCCCCTTTCCATTGCAAGCAACAGGCAGGAGACAAACAGAACGTGCAAAACACAGGCTCTCTCTAGGTATATATTTATCTCCTCAAGCTCCTTCTTTCCAGCAAGGCTAAAGGCCCCCCTCTCCTGGCAGAGACCACAAACAGGGGAGCACAAGCAGGGAAGCAAGGGCTGGCATCGCTCCGGACTGCGCTGGGAAGAGGAGCAGAAGCAGGGATGGAGGCAAGGGAAGGATTTACCTTTGGGAGATGGCAACTGGCAGGGAGGATGCTGAAACCATAGGCAGGGAAGGAGTTAGAAGGAGCAAGAGCCTGCGGGTTTGCTTTGCGGAGGAGCATCTCTATGGGAGCACTCAGAGAGGGGATAACCAGGGATGGGGAGGTCTTGCAGGCAGAGCACAGATCAGTCCCAAAAACCATCCCTGGGAAGAACGGTGGTGTTTGGCCCAGGCCCACAGCCTGCGGCAAGGGACCCCAGCTCCTTCTGCCGGCCAAACGCTGCCCCAGTCGCAGCCTTTGTGAGCAAAGCCAAGCCTAAGCCTCTAACGTGCAGATCTGAGCAGTCCCCAAGGCTGACAACCAGGTGTAAATTTGCAGTTAAGGTGCCTCTATTGAGTAAAACAACACGATTGCCACATTTTTTCCATCTTTCTCAGAAACATCTAGCACAATTCCAGCATCTATTTTTGCTTGTAGCTGCTTGCAGGGATGGTTGCTCGGTCCTCCCATCCAACCCGCGCCTATATACCTGCCTGCAAATCTCTATCCATACAACACTACGCCTCCCCACACTGAAAGATCTCATTCCTGAAAAAAAAAAATACAATTACTTTCAATAAGTAGGTCACAGCAAGGCAATTTGTACAGCCAGATTTTTCTTTTAATTCCTTTTTGCCTTTTCAGGAAGCTGATAGATGGCAATCGATAACCCCAAAGTGGAAATTTATTTTTAATCTGGAATTGCCAAATATGATCAGAAACATAATTTATGCTCGAGCCGTTCTCATTCCTTCAAAATGAAAACACGATTTCATAACCCCATTCGTGCTATCGCATACCACATTATTCTCCAATAAGCCCAGAGTTGCAAAAAAAGGGCTTCATTTTCTTGGCATTAGTCAGGTGAATGACACACAAGTCTGGGGGAGCTTTTCCTGAATAACTACCGAGTCCTCAATGTCTACAACCATTCACGGCAGACACAAAGGACGAGGGCTCCGCTGACTCATTTATCCCTTCGTTAATGGTGGCCCCAATTAAGAAACAATGATGGAGAGCCTTACTTGGCTGGAGCCATTTTGAGCCCTTCTCGCCCCAAAGGCATTTCTGCGCTGAGCTGGAGAAATTGCCTGTTCAGGGATGTTTCTAGGCCAGCTTTCTGAATGCAAGAAGCATCCTCATGGGCACCGAGCCCTTGGTCTCTTACACTGAAGGCAGGCGGCAACTACCAGCACCCTCTTCATGGTGTTTAAAAACAACGCAGGAGACCCCATTAAACCCTGGAGAAGACGCCGTTAATATTTAACTGGCATTTATATAAACTTACAGTAACCGTCCTATTAAATTCGAATGAAGTGTGCTTTTGGGAGCCTTCCCCTAAAGCCACGCCGGGATCCGCTGCCCTGCCGCCTGCTCTGCCTGCACTTTGTCGTAAAAAAGAACATTTTGTTTGCCCTTTAAAAAAACTGCTGGGCTCAGGTTTGTCACTCCGTGCTCAGAGCCTGGGGATTTTCAAGCACTCGTTAACTCCTTCTAGGGCACCTCTGGCTGAGCTGCAGTTGCCTCCTGCTCGCTGCAGCCAAGGGGATGCAGGACCAGCCGCCCTGCAAAAGCCTGGCCCAAGCTGGTGCTTCAAAGCTGAAGCCAGCAAAGGATTAATCTCCCTGCAACATCTCAAAAGGGAACCCACAAGGTACCACCTGAGGAAGAGGAAGGTGGCCTGGGCAGGAGGAAAGCCTCACTGCTCCTGCCTGAACACCCCATACGGCCCTACCATCCTCAATACGTGCCAAGATATATGACAGATATATTGGAGATGTACATTATAGATGGGCCAGGCAGTGCTGCAGCTTGGACACGAGCTCGGGGAGGGATGCGCAGCAGTCCCCAAGGCTTTTCCTTCAGGATTACTCCTTTCTCCCACTCTTCTCAGTGACTGAGCATTTTACAGCAGCCCAGCTGACCCAACATGTGTATTTATGAGGTGACACCTCTGTACATGCCGCCTTAATATTAAATATCTATAGAGAGAGTTTAAAAAGATTATTGATGAGAGACTGAGCCATGCTGGCACAGTGAAAATTATGAACTGGGAATTGATCCTTGGTACAAATCAATATTGGTTTTATATAAATCTGTTTCTCGTTGCATTGTTGGGAGGTTACGTCGCTATATTAATGCCCCAAAAAGCATCCTTTACACTCGCTCCACATCCACAGCGGCATTTGATCGGCATAAATCAGGTGCCAGGGACAGCTGACAACATCGGATGAAACCATGCCATTAGCCATCTAATAGCATTTTATAAGCATACAACATTAACCCAGTGCTCTACAATGCCACCCACTCTGTGTTTTAACAGGAGCAAGCACACATGGGAAGGGTGAAAAAGCTGAAAAGGCTGAAAAGCAAAGCCAGACATGTCTCGGGTCCCACCACAGATATTTGGGAGCTCCAGCACGGCCACCTTCAGTGTGAACCATGAGTTTCTCCCCTCCTGAATTCCTGCCCATATATTGGGGATATCTGTGAGCTCTGTGTTCTATAACCCTTCGGAGGAGCAGCTCCAAGAGCTGCTGCCCTTCTCCTGGGATGGCCCCAAGCGAGACACTGCAAGCCAAGCCTTCCCCAGCCCATCTGGCTTTCAACACACACATCCTCAACTCCAAGGAGAAGCGAGAAAGTAAATGTCCCTGGCCAAAGCTGGCCCATCACCATGTTCACCCCCTCTCCACACCTCATCTTCCCCTTTCCTACCAGAAAGCTGCTTGGTCCATACAAACCAGGGCACCAGGAGAGGAGGAGGTATCTTGATTTAGACCACAAAGTTGAAGACAAAGCAGATATCAGGAGCTGAGCCCCTGCAATGCCTCTGTGGAAAGCACTGAGCACGCTCAGCAGCTCTCGGTGAAGCCCCAACCCACTGCCAGGTGTTCGGCATCTTTGAAAATCAGGCTCACCTGGAGACACTGATTTGCCTTTTGCCTGCAGCTGCCTTTGGACCTTCATCAGTCACCTTCAAAGACCAGGGGGGTGAGATCCAAGCTTTGGTTTTTCACTCCTAACCAGCCAAAAAGGGGCTGCCTCAGATGTACCTCAAACCTCAACGCCTGCACCTTTGCGGGGCCCATCATTTGCCAGCCTTAAGCCTCACTTGGAGCTGAGGTTGCCAAGCTGCTCGAGTGCTCCTCGGGAACAAAAGCTGGGCACGCTGCTGTCTGCCTCTATCAATTTTCCTTCTGCCCCTAGTCCTCTGACCCTCGCAGTGTTGCGCATCCAAGAATAATATTAATAATAGTCATGCCATTAAGCAAGATGCTTGGTTTGAATCTGAAGATTTTGAGAAATGATCTCATAAATTTAATTCCCGGGGTACCCTCTTTGAGCGTTAACAGGCACAGTCGCCTCTGAATTCTGGGAAATGAGCATAATTATATGGAGATCGACAAGGCACAAATGCCAAGAATTCTGTTAACCTTTAATACTGCAAAAAAACTCTCCCCTTGTAATTATCTCTTTCCTTTGTCTTAAATGTTACTGATGAATATTTAGTGGGATAAGCAAATAAAAGGAGGCTGAGGGGTGCGAGGAAGCACAAGCCCTCTGCAGAGTATGGCTCCAAACCTCACAGCATCGCTGGGGGGTCGGGGCAAGCTGGGACCCCAGGTCCCAAAAACTGTCACAGCCCCACAGTGACACGCAGCCACTGCCGAGCCAGCAGAGAGGAATCTGCGTTACATAAAAATCCAAATTAATTCCCAGCACCGCCACAAACGCGCCTTCGCCCAGGCCTGCGGCATGGGCACGGCGCGATCCCAGCGGGATGGTTTCAAGTGCCCTTTCCCCAAACCGAACTTTGTCTTGGCATGAAAGTTGCTGGGTAAAAAACATGTCACCTTTCAAACATATCCTCCCTAGGGTTGCAAATGGCACTGCCCTCTTGCTGCACATTGAGTCTGATGGAAAGAAGATTTTCTCCCGGCGTGAACTGCATTAATATCTGTCACCGCTCTGGCATTTCTGCCTATAATGATGAAAAATATGTGCAGAGAATGCGGGGTGCTCTCAGCATCGCCTCCCTCCCCATGAAGCGAAATTAGAAGCAGCTGCTCCCGTTCCCATCCTCTCCACGGCCCTACAGCATTATCTCTGGAAGCTTATTATTTGGGAGATGGCGTGGGGATAACCGAGCCTCACGACCTATCCATATTCAGAATGTGCCTTGCTGCAGACGGGGGCTCAGCTCTCCCCTCCCCTGAGCTGGAGACCGGTGTAAAGGTCACTCTCCTCTTTTAATGTCGCGTCAGACCGACCGCTGCGTGAATAAGGGAAAGGAAAAGGCACATCTGGATGGAGAAAACCCACCTCCGTCTTGGAAGGAGCGTGCCAGAATGAGGTGGTGGGGCTGTAACCACCTGCGATGCCAAACGCTTTCATCCAGGAGCCCTGCAAGAGGTGGAAGGAGCTTCCTCCCGGCTTTGAAGATGCTGCTTTCAACCGCAGATGGACCTGCTGGTCAGGATGAGCAAGGAGGCGGCGAATCCTGTGCCATGGAGGCAGCAGGAGGGACAAGAGGATGCAAAGTCCATGAGTGTGCCAGCCTCAGATGCCAACATATCCCCCAAATTAACCGACACTGAGCCACTGAGTTTGCGAGCACCTCAGAGTGCAGTCCCACCAGGGAGGTTGAGTGTCATGGGAGAGGGCTCGAGCAGTCTGCAGAGCAAACTTTCCCTCCAGCCTCAAAGCAAGAGCTTTAGAGACTCCCTCCTCCCTCGTTCCAGGAGGAACGAAGCCAAAGCACAGAGGACCGGGGAGAAAAGTGAAATAAAAGAGGTTAGCTCATTAAATATGACACCTACCCCTCCCAAGAGAGCTCTGAGGAACCGGCTTTACAGTCGCCGAGAGGAGGAACAAGTGTCAAAGCCCAGAGCCAGCGCTGCTAACGGCAGTGAGGGCTCCAAACCTCTCCAACACAAGCAAATCCACAACCAGCTTGGACCTGGGGTCCCAGCAGCCCCATCCACCACTGTCCTGGTCACCTTGGAGCTTGGGGTACAGCAGATGTTTGCTCTCCTCCCTTCACCTCCCTCTTTTAGCCTGCCTTCAACTGAAGTGAGGTTTCGAGTCTCCAAGCTGCTTTTTACACCTCCTTAAAAGGTTATAAAAGCTGTCTTTATATTCCAATAAAGGGATATAAAACCAGGCTTTTTTGCAGTTCAATAAATGTGGTTAACTTTTCCCCCCATTAATATTTTTTACCTCGATGCCGTGCGCATGTGTGGGATGCTGCAGGGCACGGCTCCGGGCTTCATACCCCGAGGGAGAAGGACCAAGAGGCTGAGCTCAGGGCAGGCTGAGGGCACCAGGAAGCTCTGATGCCAAGCAGAGATGGGCACCATGACCTAAGCTGCTGCCCAAAATGTAGAGGGCTGAGGCTACAGTGACAACCTAATCACCGCATACCCTGTGCTGGTGCACTTAACTCCAAAGAAAATACCTCCTGACTCCAAAGAAAAGCTGGCTAGGCTGTGGTGTCACCAAAATCCAAAGTCCAAGTGACGGACCACAGAGGGTGAGCAGTTTCCCAGCAAGGTGTTGCCTCTCCTGGCAAAGCCCCCTTCAATATAAGTGATGATAAGCTGCCGCCATCCTGGTCAGCATCCTTGCACGAACTACCTGGCAAGCCATACGTCTAGGACCGTGCCACCTTTCCTCCTGGGTGACAAGGGACAGGTCGCTTCACCGCTCGCTGGCAACCCTCCTGCTCTTTGCAAAGTCCATTTAGACCTTATGGACTGTGGGTCAGGAACCGTCCCTTGCCGAGCATCAGTGCCACGCATAGCCTGACAGGACCCTGCTCCCTACCGCAGCCTCCAGACACGGCTCTAATTATTATTTACCGTTTGCGCAGCCATCCCGTGGCTTGCAATCCGTCTTTCTCACAAGCGCCTCTTTCCTTGGAAGAGGATCTAAACCCGTCCTGCCGCCTGTCCAACAGCCTCTCTGGGCATTAAAACAAGGAGGTTTATTATTTTTTGTGACAGCCTGTTCTGCAAGGTGAACACAGCTCGTATGAATCAAACTGGCCCGGATTTCATACATCATTCCCCAGCATCACCAACATGAAGGGCAGGAGCGGGGCTCGGCTGCCGAATACGGAGCAGAGGAGCGTGGTTATCAGCGGTGATCTATTAGCAATCGGGAGGCTGCGGGGTGCTGGGACCACGGCTGCTGGCACGATGCTGCTGGAGGGAGAGGAGCTGAGGAGATGCAAGTCCATAAATACGGCATGCCTGGCGCGAGCAGCTATTGGGAGCCAAAAATGAAGCCCAGCACCAAGGCAGTGAGAACCTTCCACCCTGTGTCCCCACTCCCTGACCGAGTTTGTCCCCTCCACATGTACCATGGGATGGGGACCAAGCTCTGGTCAGGGCAGGAGTGGGGCAGATGATCTTGCCCCCACCACGCACCCAGCCCCAGCTCACTCATTCCCACCCCGGCAGGCAGGGTAAGCCCTCCCTGCCACCACTGGCTAATTAATCTAGCTAATTACCAGGCTCCCTTTTAAAGGCTGCAGGAGAACGATGAGGGCAAAGGGAGAAGGTGAGCATCCGGGACACCCTGGGGAATTCAAAAGCATTTACAGTCCCCGGCACGAGAAAATCTATACTCATCTTGGCTCCGGGAGGCAGGGCTGCCCTCCCACGCTCCTATTAGCAATTTCCAATCATCTTTTATTAGGCCTGCATTGATTTGCTGCTCATTTCGGTGGGAATGAAGGCATAAGAGCCTCGACTCGTTCTCAGCTGAGGAGCCGACGGTGCCGGGTAGAGAGCAGAGGGGAGACGGGCTGGGATGCTGACATGGGTTCAGTCGGGACATTAGCAGAGCAGAAGCAGAGCTGCCACTTCCAAACAGCCTGGCACATCCCGCTGCGTCTATTCTGCAGCTGGTCAGCATGTGTGGAAGACAGATCAAGGGCTGTGGGCTCCTCCTGGTCTTTTTTAGGGAGCTTCTTTTGTGTTGGGGAGGGGGATTTACACCGTGCCCCTTTCCAGCAGGGATTTCTGGACTCCTGTCCCTGCCTGCTGGGAGAAGTCACCCAGATCCCACGCTCCAAACCCAGCCCTGCAGAGCAGCTCGGGGCGAGTTATTACCCCCAGGAAAAACGGGCTCCTAAAGCTACGCTTTGGTTTCCAAGCCAACATTTCCAAGCAGCTTGTGAAACACAAATTCTGTTAGGAATCATCTGAATATTTTGTTCTGATAATGCCATAACACCAGCGTACACATTAGCACACACACCACACAGAAAAGAGTATTTGAATATCAAAACAAAGCGAATTTACAGGGTCTGTCTTTTTTTTTTTTTTTTTCCCCTCCTGGCAAAGGCATCTCTACAAGTTATCAGCTTCCAACTGTTTGCACCACAGCTTTTCCATGCATGTCCCTGCTGTCACCAAACCTGCTGCTCTCGGCACTCTGTGTCCTCAGATAACCCGCGATGTGCAGACGCGGGTATGAAAGGACTGGACCGAGGAGATCCCAGTGCCAGCAGGGAAGCAAGCAGGGTGGCCGTTCTTTGAGCCCTGCAGAGGAGATGGTTGGAGATGGAAAGCTCTGTGTGTCTGAGCCTCAGACATCCCTCTGCATCCAAAAGCAACCAGCATCCCCATCCCAGCATCCACCTCATCCCTATCGCAGCATCCTCCTCATCCCCATCATCCTCCTCATCCCCATCATCCTCCTCATTCCCATCGCAGCACCCTCCTCATCCCCATTGTAGCATCCTCCTCATCCCCATCATCCTCATCCCCATCATCCTCCTCATCTCCATTGCAGCATCCTCCTCATCCCCATCATCCTCATCCCCATCATCCTCCTCATTCCCATCGCAGCATCCTCCTCATCCCCATCACACACCATCCTTCTCAGTAGACTGAGGAGAGGATACACTAAGAAACACAACTTTGTTGCATTTAGACTTAATCATACACATATTTTTTGTTGCATTTAGAGAGCGAGAACCACTCTCTAAAACACCCCAGGAAATATTAAAATGGGAGAGCTGATTCAGAGGCGAATGGTTCACAAACGCCTGCGGTGAGGCGGATGAAAGCCAAGGGCTGCGAGCCTTGGATGTGCCTCACTTCAGACGGCGCGGGAGAAAATACAGACTCTCTTAAACTCTGCCCCAGATCTGCCAGCACAGAAACTTTAACTCTGCTTTGAACCAGGCAGCCGAGTTATCTCCCCGGGAAGCGGCCGCCCCCGGGCAGCGCTCGGGAGGTGATGGATGGGGAAGCGCAGCCCAAGCCCCTCGCTGGTGGGGATGCTGGTGGGCTCCAGCACCTGCCTGGCAAGGGGTGGCCAAGGTGATGCTGAAGGAGTGACTGTCACTGAGCCAGCGATGCTGGGGCTGCAGGGATGGGGTTAAGAGGAGAGGGGGATCTCCCAAAATTCTCCTGCATGGGGATGTGGGGGTAAGCCTGGTGCTGTCACTGGGTAAACTTTGCCACTGGGAAACAAGGCTTTGCTTCTAAGCACGTCTCTGATGCCAATTATAAATATGTAATGAGCAAACTGGGTCTTAGAGCAGCAGCTCTTCAGCTTTGTGTCAGACCTCTTATTATTTAAGGATCTGCTGCCCAGTTTTTCCCCTCCTGCTTTTCTTTTTTTTGGTATACCTCCAGGCAGTCAGGGAAGAGGACAGGGAGACAAAACCTGGAATACCATGAGACATGAAGCCCTACAACGAGCACGTCTTTCAGTTCCCACTTCTTCCTCCGTCAGTAGACACTGGTGCCCCACACCAAACAAAGACTGAGGGACTTTTGTCCCATGCTGAAATCGGGCTGTCAAAGCCCTCGCTGGCACCCGCCGTGCCTTTCGACTGGCATCAGCGCACAGCTAGCAAACGAAGCGGGCCAAATTTCTCCCTGGTGTAGCTTAATTAAAGTCAATGATGTTACACCAGGGAGGAACCTGGCCCACTGTCCTGAGCTGGAGTCCTCAGCAAGTCCAGCTGGCAACTCACCGGCAGCTCAGCGGCATCAGGAAGGATCCCTGGCAGCGGGAGCGGAGCTGGGAACCACATTCGGCATTTGCGAGTGGGAGACAGACTCAATAAACACAGCACTAAGTAAACCAGATCCGCAATAAATAACAACAACCACAGTTTAGCCTCTTCCAAATGCTACAGAGAACCAGACCAAATTGTCCTCCCAACTCCCATGAGCGGTGGGGACATTTCATTAGCCCTATTACGCTGACAGGGAAAGAGTCACTGGGAGCTTAATAATAATAAAAATCCATTACGTTGCAGCGCTCATCATCTGTGTATCTCAGCTAGCTCCAAAAGGCAGGGAAATGGCTGTTCTCATTTTAATGGAGTGGGGGGGGATGGAGATGCTCAAGAAGGTCAGCAATTAGCTTCAGGTCACTCATCAAGCCGGACCTGAAGTTTGCAGAGTGGTGCCACCAAGTCGTGTCCAGGCTGGGCTGACGGGCTCAAAGCTGCAAGCGGGATGGATTGGGCAAGCTCCTGCTTCTCAGCCTTTATCTGAAGGTGTTTTGTGCCTGGCCACAAGGATCTGCTGTGGTTCGGCTCCCTCTGCTCAACCAAACCCATGCCAACAGACCCAGGGGAGGTCCCACCAAAACTTTAATGTGGTTATACACGAGGGATGCAATTACCTGGTGACTGCGGTATGATTACACAGTAGCTGCGCTTTCCACACCTGTAATTTCCACTACACACATACACTCCACGGCTGCAAATTAATTAGCGTGTAAGCGCAAAATCGGTGGGACCACCAAATGCTAGAACCACACAGCCACAGTGACCAGGAAGCCAAAGCCACAGTTGTGGAGATGTAGGTAACCTTGTAGCTGAAACGTAGAGAAATTCCACTTAAAAGCACTAGCGGGTGGTGATAAGGTTATTCAAAAGCCTTACCATGGTGTAATTACACTGTATTCGTATGGTAATTACAGCCCCTCTATTATATGCTACAACCCTCCATTTCATGCCTAATCCCATAAGGTAGATTTCTGAGGGATAAAAAGGCAGCACCAGAAGTTGCAAGAAGGATGCACGGACACGGATTGACCAGGGCAGCAAAAGGAGAGGAAGTAGGAATGGAAATAGTCCAGGCAATATCTGGAGACATTTCTAATGCCCACGGACACATCAACCCTCCGACACTCCAGGGAATCAGACCAGGCAAGGGGGAAGAGCTGGGCTCGGTTGACAGGGATCTATCGAGGAGGTATAAGCATTCATCAAAAGCCAATCTGCTTTTGAAAAGCAGAAAAAGAGGTTACTTCGGATTAATTTTTCACTTCAGAAGCTTTATGGGCAAGTTCTGAAACTGTCAGGTCGAGACACTTCAATATTTTCTGAACGAAGCTCGAGCGCTGGTTCAAAACGCCTCCCTGTTTGGAGTGTCAGGTAATTTGTACCCAAAGACTTAAATTAAAATTTTCTGTTGGTTCATCTCTTTTTCTGGGGGGAATGGAAAGAGGATTTGGAACTTCTGTTGATTTCTCGATTTTGGAAATTTTGATTCTTCATAGGCCACATCAGGGTTGAAGAAGGTGGAGGGAGAAGAAAACCTAAAAGCTCACCACAGAGAGAGACCATCCAGCCGGGGCTGAAGGGCTGAGCTCACCCCCACAGCCCCTTCCCCTGCCTTGTGTCACATCTCAGCACGTTGGCACCACCAGGTCTCCTCCAACATAGCGATGGAGGGACAAGCCACCTGCTAGCACCCAACAACCCCAAACAGGGGACAGGCTCAGGAGGAGCAGCCCCCTAACATCCCAACCCTGAGCTTCCTTCCCTAAACCACCAAAGTTCTCCAGATGCTGGCTTTCTGCCTTTCAAGTCCATGGGATTTTTGCCCATCAAGCTCAACCTGCACATTGCCAAGGCTTGCCTACACCCAAGCGCAGCCCAAGGCTCCTCCACCACAAAACTCGGTAAACATTCAGCTGATTATCTTCCACCCAGCTCCATCAGGTCGCATTTGGACCTAGGGTGCTGCACGAGCTTATTTAAAACTAACTCAGGTTATCCAGCCCAGTCCCAGCCGGGCAAGCCAGACCTGGTGTGACTTACAGGTCTCCTGCTGCTCCGTATCTCCACCTGATCTGATTTGCCCGCTGTTATTTGCATTCATATTTCCACTCGCTCACGAGGTGGTGGATGGGAAGACGCGGGCCCAGGAGGGGACATGCGATACCATATCCGTGGTGGAATTCAGTGAGGTCTCCGAATAACCCCGACCCTTTCTGTTGCACAGCACGCCGCTGCAATGAGAGACTCTTCCCCCCGGCACGCCAAAAAACATTTACGCAGAGCAGACGTGTGGGCATGAAAATACAATCAGATGGGACACAAACGGCACTTTTGCTGGAGGTTTGGGTTTTTTCCCCCCCACCTTTTTCTTTAACTTTAGCTGAGCCCAATTCTTTATCATCTGCTTCTGCAGAAGCCGTGCAGGATTTGTGGAGAACAGCATCATGGAAATAACAGAGGAGGGAAAATCCCTGTGGGATGCGAGACCACATCCCCAGGGAGCAGCTCCTGGATTTGCATCCACATCGACCTGCTCTGGTCCCTCTGGGTGTCATTTCACCCAGTGAAACCCATCCTTTGCAAGGTGAGGAATGGGAAATTAAGGGCTGAGCTATTGCAGGAATGGCTTCCCCATCTCCATTAGGGGCTCAGCTAAGCCATGAAGCCTGAAAGTTGATTATATCTTTCATTAGGAGTGACTGAATCATGTTTTTAAACTGGAAAATGAACTCGCAGCTAAGAGGAAACACTTTCTTGGCAAGGCCGTAGAGTAGGTTCCCCGCGGAATAGATGCAGTTGTGAGAGTCAAAATTAAATTGATATTAGAAAATTTCCTGAGGGGAAAGAAGTCATACGCTGCCTGCAGAAACGGCGTCTCACGGAGAGCTGCTAGGAAATGGAAATCCACTGAAACTCAAATATATATCTTTTTTTTAATGAAAAAAAAAAATCCCCTAACTTCTCCATCTCAGCAGAAATTCCTAAAAAGTAAAATTCCATAGAATCACAGAATCATAGAACAGTTTGGGTTGGAAGGGACCTCCAAAGGTCATCTTGTCCAACCCCCCTGCAGGGAGCAGGGACATCTGCAACTAGAGCAGGTTGCTCAGAGCCCCGGCCAA
>JAVSBS010028738.1:0-14780 GCA_033124195.1 Coracias cyanogaster
GCCGCCGCCAGGGGGCGCTGCGCGGGCGGGGGAGGAGGCGCGCGAGGGGACTTGCGGCCGCCGGCGGCGGCGGCGACGGGACCGTTACCGAGGCGGCGCTGCCCGCGGTGCCCCCTCAGCCGAGGAGCCGCTGCCCGCGGTGCCCCGGCGCTGGCTAAAAACCCGCTTGAGAACGGCGATCACCTCTTGGCCTCGGTGGCAGAGCAGGAGGGTGACAAAGCTGTGGGGAGCGGTTCGGCTGAGCGCCGGGGGAGCAGGTATCCGGGCGTTACGCGTCTGGGCGCCCTCAGGGCCGCAGCGAGCGCAGACATGGCGGCGGGCGGGGGCGGGCTGGGGTGTTGCGCCCTCCGGAGGGACACGGAACGTTCTGGAAGGCGGTGCGGCAGGCGGGGGCTGCCCCGGCTTCCCGGCACGCCCCGCAAGGGGCACTGGGCTCCTTGTCCGCCCGCGGGCCGTCGGGGCGGGCGGGACGGCGGTGTGCTGCCCGAGCCCGGCGGAGGCTCTTCAGCGGGTGCGGTGGGGCCTGCGGCCCGCACCCGCCTCTGCCCGCCGCCCGAGCACCTGCCAAACCCCGCGGTTCCCCTCGGGAGCCCTGGAAGCGAAGGCTCTGCCCCGGCGGCTCACTGGTGTTGATAGGTAATGGTCGTTTTAATTGAGCGGAAAAGTTTAAAGCGAAAAGCCCAAGAGGACAGGGTTAGGAAGATAATTGAAATAAAATACAAAGCGAACAACCTAACTGCCCGCCTGAATTTAAGGTACTTCGCCTTGTGGTAGCAGCTCCATAGGAGGGCTGAGTTTTGTCAAGAGCCAAGTCACCCGCTACATGCACATCCCTCTGCAGCAGTGCTGTGTGATTTTTTTTTTTTACACATTATGTTCCCAGAAGTATCTTCCAGCACGACAGTGCAACGACTGAGCCACTGCTCTGTGAGTGTGTTGAGAAAAAAGAAAAAAAGCCTGTTCCCAAGCGCTGAAGCCCTCGGCCCGCGCGGTGCCCTGTCGCACTCTGCTGGGCTTTGCGCAGGGCTGGGGCAGGTCCCGGCCGGGGCGGGAGCCGCACGGAGCTCGGCTCCTCCCGGGGCGCGGGGCCTCTGCCGGCGGTTCCCGGCGGCCCCGTCAGCACCAGGGACAAGGCGCCTCGGCCGGGGCCGGGCCGGCGCTGCGGCGGGGCCTGCGCGGAGGCGGGAGAGCCCCTCCGGGGGCGGGCCAGCGGCTCCCCGGGCAGAAGCGGCTAGCGAAATCTTCGGAGCGAGAGTCCCGAAGTCCTCCCAGGCCGTGCACGGCGATACATCCAGCGGCGGCACCGCTGGAACACCCAGCAACCGGTTTGGATGAACTTCCGCAGCGCAGCCCGAGCCTACTTAAAAGAATTGCGGTTGAGGTTTAGTATTTCTCGTCTTAGGGAAGCCGAAGTCTCTTTATTCCACATGTGCGCCGAGCCTAAGTACTGGCTGTGATGCACTTTAGCTGGGCTCTTTTGGTCCGATACACAGGATGCACAGACCACGCCAGGAAATCGTGTTCTAAATTATTTCTGTATTTATATTTGTCCACAGTTCATAGTCATATGGATTGTGACTTAGTGGTAGTTGCAAAAATGTTCTGCTGTCAAGTCATCTTACACTCCCAAAGGAAATATTTTGCATCTTGTCAGATGCCTGAATACATTGCTTTTCCTGGAGCATTAACGTTATCAATAGTTGCCACAAGACAATGCAGTTCATGTGGAAGGTTTGTCAGATTTAAGGCTACATGTAAATGGAGCGGATCAGTGTTGCCATGGGTTATAAAACCAAAATCCTTGCAACTTCTTTTTAAAAAAAACAAAACAAACAAACAAACAACAACAACAAACCAGAAAATATTGGCATGGTTGCTGTGGAAGGAAGAAAAGCATACCATAGCATTGTGCACAGTTCTATAGATTACTTTTCAACAGCATATTAGGTATCACTTTTTCCAGAATTCATTCATAGCTAAAATTATACATTTCATTAGGGAAAAAACTGATTATGCTGATAGCAGTATATTCAGCCTCACCTCTGTTCCAGGTAAAATAATGGAGCAGATCCTTCTGGCAGCTGTACTAAGGCACATAAAAAATAATGAGGTGATTGGTGACAGCCAACACAGCTTCACTAAGGGCAAATCATGCCCGACTCATTTGGTGGCCTTCTATGATAGGTACAGCTCTGGTAGATGTGGGAAGGGCAACTAATGGTCATCTAGACTTATGCAAGGCATTTGACACTGTCCCACATGACATCCATGTCTCTTACGATGGAGAGACATGGACTTGATTGATGGACCACTCGGTGGATAAGGAACTGGTTGGAAGGTCGCACTCAAAGAGTTGTGATCAATGGCTCAAAGTCCAGGTGGAGACCAGGTACAAGTGGAGTTCCTCAGGGGTCTGTTCTGGGTCCGATGCTGTTTAACATCTTTGTCAGTGACATGGACGGTGGCGTTGAATGCACCCTCAGCAAGTTTGCTGACAACACTAAGCTGTGGGGTGTGGTGGACTCACTTGAGGGAAGGGAGGCCATCCAGAGGGACCTTGACAGGCTTGAGAAATGGACCAGTGCAAACTGCATGAGGTTCAACAAGTCAAAGTGCAAGGTCCTGCATCTGGGTCGGGCCAATCCCAGGCACAATTACAAACTGGGTATGGAGTTGGGTGAGAGTAGCCTTGAAGAGGAGGACTTGGTGGTGTTGATTGACGAGCAGCTCAATATGAGCTGGCAGTGCACTCATGCAGCCCAGAGGGTCAACTGAATTCTGGGATGCATCAGGAGAAGTGTGGCCAGCAGGTCTTGTGAGACCCCACCTCAAATACTGCATCCAGTTCTGTTGTCCCCACCATAAAAGGGACATAGATCTGTTGGAACGAGTCCAGAGGAAGGCCACAAAGATGATCCAGGGGCTGGAGCGTCTCTGCTATGATGACAGGCTGAGGGCACTGGGATTGTTCAGCCTGGAGAAGAGAAGACACTAGGGTGACCTTTTAACTGCTTTCCAATACCTGAAGGGAACCTACAGGAAGGCTAGAGGGGGACTTTTCACAAGAATGTCCAGCAACAGGACAAGAGGAAATGGTTTTAAACTGAAGGAGAGTAGGTTTAGACTACATCTTAGGAAGAAGTTCTTCAAGTAAGAGGCAAGACTCTGGAATAGATTGCCCAGGGAGGTTGTACATACCCCCTGCCTGGAGGTGTTCAAGGCCAGGCTGGATGAGGCCTTGAACAACCTAGTCTAGTTGAGAGGCATCCCTGCCCATGGGAGGGAGGTTGGACTAGATGATCTCTAGGGTCCCTTCTAACCTAAGCCATTCTATGATTCTATAAAAATCAAAGAATGAATGGAATACCAATTTGACTCTCTTCCCCTAGTGACTTTCCTTCATTATCTTATTAAAGAGTAGAAAGTTGAAAAATACAGATGGAGAAGCCTCAGGTAACATGGAAAAAAAAAAAAGATGACTCAAATGACCTGCTATTTTTCTCCCTGATTGAAGTCTGACTCTTGTTTTCACCAAGAAGGGAGATAGTGCCATGAGCAGGACTGATGCTTAATCTCAAGGGTTCAGGAAGCATCCACAGCAGGTGCTCAAGAGCCCCATCTCCTGCACCTGCTGAGTCTACTGAAACTCTATAAAAATAGCCCCAGGGCATTTGTCCATGTGCCCATGGAACCAACAGCTAGGCCATTTGCCCTGGACTCATCCATGAGGCAGGTATAAGGATACCCCATTTTGTGTGTTTGTGTGCCTGGGGTGCTTGTGTGGGTGCAGGAGGACAGCCTGGTCTCCCAGAGGCTTTAGCTGGGGAGTCCCAGAAACTCAGCTTCCCAGCCACAACATTGCAAACAAGTCTCCATGGAAGTGCCGTGCCCCTGCAGCACTGAGATGCTGAACTGGCCCTCCTAGTGCTGATGAATAGCACTAAGAAAACAGTGAAGAGTTGAGATCCCCCAATACTCCCATCCAACTCCTGTTCTGTCAGTACTAATCACGATACATCAACAACTAAACCAGGATGGCAGCCATTTAGCAAGCTTAAAGCTTTAATTTAGGAACAATAGCAGGTCATTTAAATAATTAAATTCAAAGGAACATTCAGACAACTCACAACACCATAATGGTTTCATTTTGTTTGACATCAATGTGTACATTAATGTAGTTAATATTAACAACTGCATGTTCTCAAGTCACTTCTCCCCACACCTAAGCACACACAAATACACCCAGACCAAAGAGCTGCACAGTGCTGTATCCTTTCCTTTGGCCACAGTGCAAGAGAAAAGAAAGAAAAAAGGAAAAAAAAGCAAGCTACTGCTGTTACTGTGCAAGCTGCTGTTGCTGTGCCAGCTGCTCTGGAGGACCATCCCTTGTCTTGGCCTTGGGATGCTTCAGCTGGCTGGAGAAGTGGATATGACAATTATGGCTGTAAGTCACCATCAGTTCATAAAGGCAAAGGGGATACAGCCTTGGGCACTGCCTGCTGAAGAGGGCCGTTGACACTGCTGCCCGTGTGGCTCCTCATGCTGCAGTGCCGAAAGCAAGGATGGCTGCTCCGCCAACAACTTCTTGGCAAACAGTGTAACAGTGTCTTGGAAATAGGATGAGGAGCTCAGAGGGTGCCAGGTCTCAAAAAAGGGGTTTTATTTTTTAAATGCAAACTAAAACAACTAGTAACCAAAATGTTTCCTGAGCTTCAGACTCAAACAGATTTGATATGAACACTTAATACCAGCTAAAGAAGTACTATACAAATATAAACTAATTATATATGTTAAGTGTTTCAATATGCCTAATTATTATTTCTTAATTAACTACTTGGTCAGAGGTAAATAATGTTTAGGAATATGTTCCCTTAACCATCAAGTAAAACACACACACATATGACAACATCGGCTGTGCAGAATTTTGTATCTCTGGCATGAGGCTTGGACATGGATGTGGAGCTGAGATGTTAGCTACTTGCAGGTCAGAAGGCAATCTTTTGTGCATTCATTTGAAATATTAGCTTTTAGATCAAATGGCAGTGTGAAACATCTGTGACCTACAAGTCTCTGACCAGCAACTAATGACAGGCTAAGCTAAAAGCTAATGAAATGCTGAAGAAGAGTCCTACAGTGCCAGTAGGGAAGCAGCCTTCTTCACAGTAAGATGTCAGCCTGTTCACATCACCTACAACTGCTAGTCCATTCAGGCACAGGGATCAGCTTAGCCAGTGCCATTGCTTTTCGCAGACATCACTGGGAAGACCTCAGTCTGGGCAATCCCTGGTCACTGAGTCAGTGCTCTACTGGGTGCCACCACTGTTACACGTGGGGACAACTGGGGTTCCTGCTCTGCTGCAGCTTCATGGCATTTCAAGAGGTTGCTGCCTCAGTGGCCACCTTCACCCATCTGCAACATTTGCCACTCCATCAATGCATTCCACATTGAGGGATGGCCCTTTAATTGCTATAAATGGGTGGTGAGTCAGTAGGAAAGTTCACACTCAGAGGTACAGTGGGTGAGGACCAAGCATGAGACCTGTTCAACATTTTATGCTGCAGAGACAGCAAATTTCAATAAGGCCAGGAGGCAGATTACACTCTTGTTAGCTGTCACAACAAAGTCCAATAGTGAGGCAAAGCCCTAACCTCCTCAGCTAAGTTATCTAATATATAAAAAGATATATTGTACTTTTAATAAAATCCTACATTAAATATAACATACTTAGATAAACTTAATTCTATATGCTAAATATATTACTTTTCAATAGTCAAAACAGTGTTGTTGATAGTCCTACAACTGCTTACCTTATTTCCATCTGTTTGATTATGGAAGTAGACCTCCAGCATCCCTGCTGTTTTTTGTGGTTTTCATTTTCTATGTAATGCTGCCTGAATTCACAGGCAGCCTCTCTGGGACTCCACGTTCCTCTCAGATGTCTGTCAAGGCATGGCAGTTTTAATGCCTAGTGGAGGCTGTCGGAGAAACTTGCTGACTCAGCACACCTCCTGGTATGAGGAGTCCTCACAGAGCCCTTGTGCTTCCTTTTCCATCCAGCACAATCTGATTTTCTCCTCCTGGACAGATGCAGCCTGCAAGACAATGGGAAAGTGAAGAAGACTGCCTATTACCCTGCTGCTATTTACAGCTCGTAAACACTGCACCCAGAGCGGCAGCCCTGTCCCCACACACTTGGCAAAGCTGCCTTTAGGATTATTTCTGTTCTCTTCCCATCAGAAAAACCCTTTTATCCTATCAACCTATTTGCAATTGGATATTCTACTTTATATTCAATTATGTTCCCAGAGAAAGAACAAGTTATGAAAGTGCCTTTTGGACTAACATCAAATGTATTTCTTGATGAATTGCAACCTGGTAAACTACTTGGAAGCTTTTGAAAAGTCGATTAAGCCTTTCAGTAAAATAATGCTGTAATATACTGTAGGTTTTTTTCTCCAAGGATGGCAAATATAATAGAACAATACCCACTACTGACTGGAGCTTGTATTTTTCAATGGGTGTTTATGTTTTCCAATCCTGTTTTTCAGGGGATCTCAAAACCCCAATTAAGTAATGATAGACCATTACTGTGACAAATCCTACCCAAGCAGTTCTCACCAGCCACAAGAGTAAAGTCTACATGCCATTGAAGGGGTGACTCCTAAGTACAGCTACAGTCTCGGTTTTAAACACAGCTCACCGAATCTGCAGTCCACACTTAAGTAACTAATAGCAAACAGTTGTCTCGTTAAACTAAGATGCGCAAAATGGACCCATGTCCTTGGATCCCTCAGGCAAGGGCGCTCATCCTGTATGACAGTCCTTAATGTAGGTCAGCTGACATCTTCCAAAAATCAGCCACAGCCCTGGCTTAAACCCTGAAGCAGATCCTGAACTAGAATACTTGTTAAAGTTAAAATAGTTTGCTATCAGCCTTAAGTATAGATGGCTAAATAAGCCTAGTTTAGCTGGAGAATGTGACCTTACAGCAAGACTAAAAGGCTATCAAAAAATTATGAGCAATTTTCTGCAGTAGATGGAGAAATCAAACTTTGCCGTTTTTCAGCTTCTTTTGTGAATACATCCTTAACATTAACCCTGATGTAGAGAGAAACCAAGCGAGGGACTATAACCTCAGCTCTAACAATTTCTCCCCAAAGGGTAATGGCAAATGCCCTTAACCTTACTTAACAAGGCCTTTGTACATAGTTAGATTTTTCCAAAGCACCTACAAAATTAACCATATTCTAACTTTGGCTTCTCCAGAAAAAGAATCCCCCAAAACATGCCTGAGATTCACTAAAGAGCCTGTGCCTTTCCCAGAGGATGCTGCAAGAGCTAGGGAGGGACTGACAAATTGGCATGGATGTCCAACACAGTGCCATGTATTTCTGAAACTGTTTCCCAAAAACATCTATTTTTTTTATATATAGTGCAAGAACATAGAAATCCATTTGAAATATATTATTTTATTTACTACATTCTGAAGGGGGTGTGTTAAAACTTTATTTTTTAAAAGCACATTGAATTAAAACCGCATTAACACAGAAACTGATAAGCTCTTCTCAGTAGGGGCATTACCCACTGAGTTGTAGAGCTTCCCTATGTTCTCCATGGACTGTATTAACAAGGTCAGTTCTGTCCTTCAGAGAAATTTGAATCAAGACAAACTGCAGTCACAACCTTTTCTCCCAGACTTCGCTGCTTTCAGGATTGTGTGCCAAGGATTAATCTTTTCAGATAGCATTCCCATTTTCCCCAGCTGTATGGCTGGACTAATGAATTTTCTGCAATAATGAGCGGAGTAAAGAACACTTCAAGTGTGTCACTAAAAATGCTGGGTTTTAAGAAGGTTGAGTTTCCAAGCAACATACACACAAGGCTTAGAAACCAACAGCAATAATAATCCTTGGTCATAGGAAGCTAAATTAGGAGTTTATTGTTCAATAAATAAAAATGCTCTTCTGAACAGGTTAAATCATTTGAGATTTAAATTTGAAACATGCCCTCTATCCCATGGCTCAAAGCTGCAGGGGCCATAAGTAAAAAGAACTTCATGCAGGCAGGGTTATAGGTCACTGAAGAAGTTCCCTCACCACATTATTACACCAAAGAAAAAAAAGCCGATTATATAATTTTGGTACATCTCAAACAATAAAAGGGAAAAGGTCATAACAAAATCAAACAATTTGCAAATAATTATGCAACAATCAGCCCCAGGAGAGTAGTGTTCTGAAAACAGTTGCACTGTGGTCAACATTAGTGTAATCTGATAACATTTTAATTTTCAGTCTGTTTGCATATTTTAACAGTCAAGCAAAAATGGCAGAAAAATCAAACTCTGTTTAAGATTGATGGGTTTTGTGTGTGTATAATCATATATTTTTATCCTCAAAGTACTGCAGTTCATTTACCATGAGCTAGAGAGGATACACTACTATCTATAGACCCTAAGCGAAATCAAGAGGTTAAATCACTAAAAGACCCTTTCTCTAAAGTGGCCGAGTTGTGATCCCCTGGAGACTCCAGACAGATGGGGTTTTGCTCACAGGATGTCATGATGTCATTTTTGTAACACTTGATCTAAAGTGTCCTAGATGAACAAGACAGTTATGGGATGATTAAGCAAACAACCAAATAAAACCTCCCAAAATACTACAAGTCATATGCTGAGCCAGGACAAACCAAATAAGAGCTTTTGAAGGCAATTTCTGTTTACACCAATAAAACATGAAGATTCCACATAATTGGAGACAGCAAGGGAATCTTTAGAGGAAGTGAGCATTATAATTTTTTATGACCAGGGAGAAAAAATGAGGAGGAATATCATGCTGAAGTGTATTAGAACACAGATGAAAGCGCAAATATAAACAAAATTTGCATAAGCTTTCTACCCATCAGTCTTTCAAATGATCCTGTGAAGTACCTCCAGAGCTTTACAGAAATTCATCAGTTGTACAGTAATATCAAACATAGAAGGAAGATCTTTGAAAAGATGCAACTCTAAAACAGTAGTCACCTTTTTACCTGTTTGCCAGTTATTTGCTTTCTTTAAAAGAAGAGATTTTTATAAAGAAATTGTGTGAAACCTCAAGGCAGTAGCCAGTACAAATAAACTCTAGAGAGAATTTCCTACTTAATATTTAAGAGGCTGAAATCAATATAGCTGGGTTAGATAGCAGAGCCTCATAGTAACCCTTTCATTAAGTGGGGAAGAAAAGCCTTTCTGACTGCACTTCTATACTTAGGCCATTACTGGATTTTTGGGCCCATTAATAAAAAATTACATATAACGCTACACGCGGTGTGGGAGATGGAAAAGAACGAAGTGGCAGATAAAAGCAGCATCTCAGAAGTTTATGGAAGTGGATAGAGTTGACATTAAAGGCTATTTCCTTGTTACAGTACTTTTTATTATTTAGGATTATTGATTATTTGTTGCAGTTTTTTACAGATGTTGATGCTCTGCTCTTTCATGCACTCGTTTTCTCCTGGCTTCACTAGCAACTGAAAAAAATATGTCCAGGTAAACACATCCTGATTAGGTTTTACTAGCATCTAAAACAGAGCTTCAGCTGAGTTAATTTAAAATTTTAAGTATAGCCACACCAACCAGGGTTTGATTGTGCTTTCAGCTTTTGAATAGACACTCGTTCATGGGTTCTGCGCATATTATGCTCAAGCCCAAGACATAATTTAACTGCTCAGTTAAAATAATAACCATACTCAGGAATATAATAATGTCTTAGCCTATGCTTGTGTTTGATGGAAATATTGAAATAGGTATGGCTAAATTCTATTGATGCAATATCAGTTTGCAATAGTGCAGAGGATAGATACATACTGACTATAATGGGCATAATCTCAAATGCACTATATGTGTAACAAAATAGTTTGAAGAGTGATAGAAATCTGAATGACAGGAGAACCACCTCCCAGAGACCTCCAACTTTTTCCTAGTAAGAAAATCAGACCAGAATTAAGATCCAGCAGATCACCTTTATCTCACCCCTATCATGAAATACACAGACCTTTTATTGTTAAAAACATTTTTAGCTATTTTTCAATAAAATAACATTTTAAACGTACTGATCACATTTGTGTAAATCAAACATCACATTTTTTTGACACAAACTCATTTTGTCAATGTTGAGGCTTAAATCAATATGAGTAATAGGCATTATTATCATACAGCAAAGAGTGATGTGGAAGTTTTATGCAAGAACTATAAATCAGCTGTTAATTACCAGTTTTGTCAATAGAGACATGAAATTATCTTACAGTTAGTGTTTTAGAGAAGCGGCACATGAAATACTACAAAAAATATACGAAGTATTTGCTGCCAGCTAGCTGTACTGTATGAGTATGCTACAGAATACATATTTGGTTTATCTGCTGACTCAGATCACCTTACAGTTTGCAAAGAGGAGAGATAACAGTGGTCCCTCCAGAGCCACAGAGGCTAGATGCTAGGGCTCAGGAATCCTCCTGCAATGTGGGTGATCCCACCTGCAAAACATGTAAAGGGAGAAGAGAAGCTTGATGCAATGCGGGTTACACTTACAGTCAGCTGCAGACATGGTGAAAATGCAGCAACTTTTCTAAAGGCGTTGGACTAGGTGTATGCTGGAAAGTCCCCCAAATGTGGCAGAGTTCAACAAACAGTGGAAGAATACCTCTGCAGTTAGAAGTCTTTGCATGGTGGTCAGAAGAGGACTTTATTTTTTTTTTTCCATCTCAGCCATCAACCCTATTTAAAGAGCATCATTATTCTAATGTTTTCCATGATCTTACCAAAATCATAGCTCTAAAGATCAGAAAGCACTGGGAGAAGGGCCCATTATAGTCCTAGTCTTCAAATGAGTCTGAATTTCTTTAATGTGGACCACTGACAATTATAAATTATTTTGTAGGAATTGATCATTAAAAGAGAACATTTTAAAAAATATTTTAGAGGTTAAAGTGTGACTGGTTGTTTTAATTTGATTGGTAGTCTTCAAAGAGGCAACATTTTAATTTAAGGGTCAACTTGTTCTGAAAGGCTAACCAATCATGTAATCTAGATAAGTCTTAGTCTAAATAGGATAAAAATGGCCATGCATAATTAGAGTATTCAAAAGCAACTTTCTCAGTTGACTGCAAGCTTTAGGATGCCTTGAACCATACTAAAGGAACGCTCATTGAAGCAAATAGTTTAAGAGATCTAGCATATTAGTGAATAGTGAATCCTATTTCATACTAAGAACTAATTTTAATATAATCATCCCTCTGTGATGAGAATTTGTAAAATAGATTAGCAAGGTTGGGTTATCTCTACCTGAGAAAACTTGAAATGTTCCATGTTAAATTCACAAGTTTAACTCTATTAGTTTCTTACAACTCTTCTGCTTCTACTTCCCACAGCTCCTTCTCTATTAATGTCACTTAATAAAGCATAACAGTTCACATAGTTGTGCCTTTAACTAAGCACCAAGAAATGTAGTTTGAAAGTGAAGAATATTTTATAAGTTTTTTTTGCTTTTCATTTTGAAGTCTTCTTAGGTACTTTGCACATAAATCGCTTACTGTAATGCAAAATGCATTTTATTTCTTGTTATTTCTTGCTGTCTTCAAAAAAAAAAATGAGCATAGAAATTATAATCTTGAGGTTTGAAGGTCCAAAAACCAGAACTTTATTTACCTCTTCACACCCATAAGCTATTGTTGACAATGCATCTATGAACTGATACCTAAGGGATCATATACTTCGTCAATAGACTTTTGAGTCTATTGACCTGTTTGATATGCAAAGGGCCTCATTTGTGTAGGAAGTGAAGCAACAACAGTTTCTTCCTGTTTTCAGAAACTAAGTAAGAAACTTCAACCCAACCCCCCAGCTGGAAGTGGAAAAATAAATACATACAGTACACGCTTGCTAGCTGCACAATTACAGCAATTTGAATCAGACCTCTTGACCTCTAAATCCTAGAGCCTCAAAAACTAACCCTAAATCCACCTTTCTCTCATGAACACAGCAGGAAAGGAGGAGGAGTTTGCCAGTCATGGAACATATGACTGGTGTGATACCTACAGCGGCCCCGTCTGATGCTATGAAAGGAAACTGATGATCTAATAATAGGGAAGGAAGGTTTATCTTTGAGTAGTAAAACACAATACCAGAAATGAAGTCACAGCTAGCACGACAGTAACCTAGAGATTACCTGAAATCTTCCCTGTAATTCCATGCTTTTTCTTTCAAGGCAAAAAAGAGGACAATCTTTACAGGAGACATGTTGCATTTGTGATTAGTTCTAGTGAGCTCATTTTGGAGGCCTACTAAGGTGAATTACCAACACTTAGTACTGATCCCCCCAGGTGATTTTCAGGATTCCTCCACACAAACAGAACACTAAGTTCTTTCACAAGGCAGCACAGAAAGAAAACAAGATTTCCATAAACCAGAATATATTCTATATTTGCACATAATGCTGAAAAACAACCCAGGACCAGACACTTGGACTTAAACTCAAACTAAACACTGACCCCCTCAGTTACTTGCTACCCTCTTTCTGATAGTCTGGCTCTATGGCTTCAAAAGAGTGAGAAGTCATGTTAGACATGAAAAATCAGGTAGTGTAGGCAGACTAAATGTGGCCCATGTGAAGTAATGACCAGAGGGCTGCTCAAGCCTCATCTTACTTTTAACTAATGGACTAAACTTGTGTGAACATGATCCTATACGGAAGCCAGATTCATATGAGGAGGTGGTAGCTCTCATTAGCCCAACTCATACCACTGGAAAGCACAGAAAAAGTTACATAGGTCTTTCTTCAGGTCTGAAAGCTCTTTTCAAGGTAAGCACTGGCTAAAACCAGGGTCTGTCCAAACTGATTGTGTTTTATATGGTTCCCTGGCAACGCAATTTGACGGTGAGCCTGATTATGATAGATCTATTCTGTTGTAGATTTAAGGTACCTGATGCAAATTAAATACTGTAATAATACTGATTCCTTTCCCTAGCAGTAGTTTTGGGGACTTCGGTACTCTGGGCATAAAGCTGACAGAGCAAAATCTGTTACAGTGAAGGGTTCATATTAATAATTATGGCCATTGATGTAAAAAAAACCCTACAGTTATATAACCAAGCTCTTTATGTTAGTAAGATTTATAGCGAGAATTATTAACTGTAACAGCTATTTTATCTAAAGCAATGCCCATGAAATAGGATGACCCTTTATCTATTACCTGTTGGGTTTACAGCATCTATGAGTTCCAGGCTGATGAATTTCAGACTCAGGCCCATTTAATTACATGTTCTATTTATACCACACTTCTTTTCCCTGGGATGATTGTTTTCTCAGGAAGGAAAAAAACAAACCCTAAACCCTGACATGTTTATGGCATGTAAACTTGATCGGGTAACTACAGGGGTTATCAAACCACACAGTGACTCTGAGCTCTTGGCCAGGGAAGATGAAACACTGAACCTAGCAACCCAACAGGTTAACAGTGGTAAATATTGCATTATTTGTCATTATACATGATGAGATAAGGCTCCTGAGATTGAAACTAATGACATCACAGCTTTGAAAAGACTGACATTCATAGAACAACTTTAGTTTATTAACATTACAGACAGGTAAAATAGCCTAATCAAGCACCAACACCTTTCAAAACACTTCTTGACTTTCAAGGTATCTTTCTCCCTGTGCGGATATCACTGCCTAGGCAGTCTTCATCAAAACAAAGACTATCTCTTATTTTGGACCTTAACAGGTGAAGTTTCAAAATCCTCAGCACCAGGCATATCCAATTGGTACTACAGTCATATGTCAATCCAACTGAAAGATGTTGAGGCAGATGAATGGCAAATAATGAGAAAGCTTTACTCTAAGATACTTGACAAGGTGACTGCTAGAGCATACAGAGAAACTGTAACCACTTGGCTATGTTCTCCCCTCAGAATATCACTCAAGTGCTTTCAAATCTGTTCTCACACCACCTCAGAAAGTCCAAATGAATTATAGACTACATCAGTCATACTGTGGTTGAACGGTTTTAAATAAAATTGACTATTAAAATGATACAGTCCCTCTATTTCTCCTACAATATCTTTACTTCCTTTCTGAGATCCACAAATCATGCCTTCCTCTGCTATACTCTCTCAGGTTCTCTACTGAAGTACAAAATCTTTAATTGGAGTAGTATTTGATCTTTTACAGCCCCAAAGTTAACTTTTGCCGACTAGCCTCTTAAAATACTTCAAATGATAGAAACATTGCTAGATGTCTCCATTAAATAATTAATAGTGCTGAAATTTACACCACCATGATCATCATCATCATTAAACCTCGGGACTAACAGCCAGCTGAGATAACTGAAGTCTTCTGTATTTTTTTGTAGATTAAGGACTTTATGATGCTTTCTGTTGGAGAAGATATATCAGCCTGAATCCCTCAGCAGGTGGAGGAGTAACACTCCTAAGAGTTATGAACACTAAGAGTTCATAACATTCTGCTAAATAATGAAAAATTAAGAAAAAATAAAAACACCCAACAAAACAAAAAAGTCTTTTTTTTTTTTCTGATAATTTGAACAGAATACATACAGTAGCATCTGTTTCCCTACAAATTGGGTTGAAATGGATATTGTGCCATCTCTGATAGTGTGAAGCTCCAGATCAACTGATGTCAGTGGTGATCAAAACCAATTCTATTTTATAGGTCACAGAATCATTATGGTTGGAAAGGACCTCCAGGGTCATCAAGTCCAACCTTTCTCCTAGCATCTCTCTAACCAC
>JAVSBS010028740.1:0-32922 GCA_033124195.1 Coracias cyanogaster
CTAGCTCTGCTTTCTTTTTTTATAATGGTGTGCAAACATCATCCCCATCTACAAAGTGGTCGGTTTTTAATTTTAAAGCACTACTATATGAATATCACATTATCAGATTGTTCCTATAACATGCTCTGTGAAGAATAGAACCTGCTTGTACAGAATCATCGAGATACAATATTTGCTTTGGAAGAAGCCAACACCCGAGAAAACAAACAAGAACACCCTTCTACTGTTTAGAGAGCTCAGACATGGAAATACAAACATTGCCAGAAGTAATGCTGATGTGTGCAAGTAGGAAAAAAAGTGCACCTTCTTTGCATATGATTAATAATGTTTTATCTCTTCACACAAAATACAAGACTACAGAGAGCACAACAAGCTCTTGAAAGCTGCTCTTGACTTCTATAGCAAAGCTGCTTCTCATCAATGTACAGTACAGTATTTTTACTGAACTTTAATGTAGGATTTTCTGTATTTCAACAGAATACAAAACTAATGTGGGCTGGTTGTTCAAAACAAGCTTTTAGTATCACAGAATCCCAGCATGGTGGGAGTTGGAAGGGACCTCTGGAGATCATTGTGTCCAACCTCACTGTTCCAGCTAGGTCACCCAGAGCAGGGTGCCCAGGACTGTGTCCAGCTAGGTTTGGAATCTCTCCCGGGAAGGAGACTCCACAACCTCTCTGGGCAGCCTGGGCCAGGCTCTCACACCCTCACAGCAAAGAAGTTTCTCCTCATGTTCAGATGGAACCTCCTGGGTTCCAGTTGGTGCCCGTTGCCCCTTGTCCCGTTGCTGGGCACCACTGACATGAGTCTGGCCCCGTCCTCTTGACCCCTGCCCTTTAGATATATGATCAGATCCCCACTCAGTCTTCTCCAGGCTAAACAGTCCCAGGGCCTTCAGCCTTCCTAGGCACAGAGATGCTCTATAGGATAATGGGATAGACCTGTTCTAGGGAGCAATATATAATTCAAAATTATCTAATTTTCACTGCAAATAAAGGAGATAAAAAAGAAACAGCAAAATGGAAGGCTGGATCACACCTTCTGTCTCACCAATACAAGTCTGACCCAGTAGTTAATTAAAAACCCAGTTACGTATCGCAGATATTTTCTGCTAACAGTAAAATTCGACAAACGCTGACACCCATCTCCACCAGCAAGTCTCCTTGACCCATCCCTGCTTAGTTAAAGCCTGTCCAAGACACAGCAATAAAGGAGCCGTAACCGAACATTTTGTATAGGTGCTCTAAGAGGGAATTGCAAGATTGAATTTTTCAACATAAAAGCTTGAAGTTTATACAGTTCATATGTCACAGAAATGTAAAAAAGAAATTATAATAAATTATCTTGTTAATAGTGAAGCTCTGTTTTGAGAACTTTCTTATGGATTATGCCTTAAATTATGCCCTCCCCCTGGCAGTGAAACTCTGCTTGAGAAATAATAAATGTCCTGTTCTGCAGAAATGCCAGCAATAATGTTTGGTTTGAACAAATTTCCTGTGTTTCCTAGAAGAAAATATAACTAAAATCTTAATCTGGGCCACCTGCCTAGCAAAGCATTCAGCATTTGAACCTGGATCTGATTTTAACATGATCCCATATCTAGCATCAACACAGTATTCAGAAAAGATTGCTGAAGACAGCATTATTTACAAAAAACACAAAATTCTGCATTTCCAATCACAAACTGAGTATCTCAAACAACTCCAAAATAGGTTTCTGAACAGCTTTTAAAAATAAATGTCAAGATCATGACTGAGGCTTTTTAAGCTGTAAATGTGTGTATTGGGGACAACAATTTATAACTTCCAGTCTACTACCAACGAATGGGAAGTTCAGAAGTAACCTGGGCGTAGGCAAAAAAAAGGAAATATTCCACGTGCTGAATAGTCCACATTCCCTGAAAGCTGCTTTAAATTACTCTATTTAATTTTGTGTTTTGTTTTTTTTAATTATAATTATTGTACGTATTGCATATGCCAATTTGACGGGTTGCGATCGGTGTATTGGTTGTATTCAAAACCGTCAGAAATCCTTTGCAGCAAAATCCTTCCTATGTTCAATTCTGATTGCTCAATAATTTTTAGCAAAACTGATGATCTGCCAGGGCTCTGAGCAACCCCGAGCTTCTCGTTGCTTCTAAAATACACTGTGATTACTCAACTATGATTAATGTGTTGATCTTAAAGCCACATGAATGTCCTGAGACCCCCTCTGATATTTTTAACTTTAGTCACAAAATGAACTTAGTTTTAGGGTATGATTCTCATTAAGAGGATATATAGTGAACTCTAAAATGTCACTAAGAGCTTGTGCTGGTTTTATTTTGGCTCCCCAGGGAATCCACCAGGCTGAAATAATAATTAAAAAATATACATTCAACCCCACTAAGCTAACCTAATGATAGAACAGTTTGGGTTGGAAGGGACCTTAAAGATTCCAACCCCCCTGCCATGAGCAGGGACACATCCCACCAGACTAGGTTGCTCAAAGCTCCATCCAACCTAGTCTTGAACACTTCCCTAGGCAACCTGTTTCAGTGTCTCACCACTCTCAGAGTGAAGAACTTCCTAATTTCTAATCTAAATCTTCTCTCTTCCAGTTTGAACCCATTACCCCTCGTCCTATCACTACAAGACCTTGTCAAAAGTCCCTCATCAGCTTTCTTGCAGCCCCCTTGAAGTACTGAAAGGCTGCAATAAGGTCTCCCTGGAGCGTTCTCTTCTCCAGACTGAACAACCCCAACTCTCTCAGCCTGGCCTTGTAGGACAAGTCCCTGTAAGCAAGGAAAGTGTGTAAGTGTTCAAGGAGACACACAGGTTAGGTTTTCTCTTTGGCTTACCCAAATAGAAAAAAGCTATTTGTAAAATAAAAATCACTGGGTTCAGTAATTAAATGCTATTTTAGCTCTCTCCATCATTTTGCTTTGCATATAGTGACAGATATTGCACCTAGTCGGGCTCACTAAATAAGTCAATACCTGACATTATTACAGGACTCAATTTCCAGTTTGAAGTGGTAAGAGAACTTGGTAAGTCTGAACATCTGACAGAAATGAATGTGGAAGACCAAGTGAGATTTTCACACAGAAAGCTCATGTTAAACAATGTGGTCAACTTACAGATCTGATACACATTCAGTGCTGAAGTCTGATCAAACTGGCACCTAATGTAATTAGAACGCTTCTGGAATTCAGAACAAAATTGATATTTATTTAGGGAACACCACTCAGCCATGCAGATTGAATTTTCAGGATGCCAATAAGCACTAGAATTGGCTAATAACAATGAGTAGAAATAATCACTCACTGAGTTTGAACTAGCATAAAATCAGTAAGGAATTTTTTTTGTTTGGTTTTTTATTAGCTCATTAGCTTACGAGGAACTCATGATCAGCTGTGGACTTTAGCGTACAAATTACTGGTTCAGATGAAACAAGTAAAGAACATGCTTACACAGCTGCTGACCAAATTTCTGCCAAATTTGAACGAGGGAAGAAGGGCCTCAAATAGATGACATTTGTAACCTCAACCTGGAGGCTGGGACTGAGTAACCAAAGGGTAGGCAGCAAAGGAGTTCAGGCCCCCACCTGTACTGAGAAGCAGCAAAGGGCATACATTGGGCAGCTAAATAACACACAGATGCTACAAGTGAGATGAGGATCTTGGCCGTGTTGCCCAGAGTGAAAGGTGCACAGAGAGCTCAAAGGGGAAAGATGCAGGAAATCAGCCTCATCCATCCTCCAGTTCATTTCATATCTCACTGGCTTTTGAAACACTGATTGGAACTACAGAAAACCCTTTTCCTTCTAAAACCAAACCCAGTAACATTCACTCTAATTTCCTAAGTGAAGCTTCAAGCAGTTTTAATTAGAGAAATACCCTTTTTTGACATTTCAATATACATGCACGTTTGTATCCTTTTAATGAGTTTATAGGATTTTACGGTCTTTGAGCCTGCTTCGACTTAGGTCAGTGCTAAAACTTTGGCTGAGTTCAGTGAAAGCGAATCAATCCATTGGCAAGGAAAAATCATATTTCTTATAAGGATCTGCTTTTCCTCTGATTATTGGAAGAAAACATAGCAACAAGGCTTCAAGAAATTGTTTCCCTCATTGTCACTCACTTTGTACTTCATTTACAACTGTTCACAAAGACTTTTCCTATTCTCATTTTTCTTCTTAATTGGATGCTTTTCATCCCATTTTCGTGGTTGCCTCAGTAGTGGATCCCAATTAAGGCCATAGCCATACCAGTGGAAAGCTGCGTTTGCTGTTTAATCACAGTTACACACGCTTTAGGCTAAAACCCTTTGTAAAACTCTCTGTCCGATTTACAGTCCAGACAAACTGTTTGAATGGGACCTAAGAGGATTCTGCTTTAATACGCAGAAGGAATAAGGCTCTTTAATGCAGAAAAAGCCTCCTAATGGAGCCTGCATATAAGTCTTCACTCCTCCAGAAGCATGAGAGGTACCTGGGAAGCTCTTACACCAGCACTCCTCACCTGCAGAGGCGAATCGCTGGGAGTTTTAAATGGCTGATGCTTACGGAAATGCAGAAGTTAAATACTTTAATGTTTTTTTTTCCTTAGTGAGTAATGTTTTCTCACCACACAAAGTGCTAGACGGCAACATTAAAATTGGAACTGTTTCCTTCAAACTTTCCAGTTTCCGCACTAAGTGTTGTCTCATGAAGCTTGTATTTCAAGGGAAAGGTTCAAAGACCGACTGTTCAATCACACAAAGAAGTCTTCTGTGCTGCGAGTTCACAAAATCATCCATGTTATTTAATGCCTAAGTATTTGGTAATTGCTCATATTCAGTCTCACACTGGCTTGAATGATTTCAGCTTTTAATGTGCCTCATCTCATTCTTAGGCATATCAATCCACGAGCAGATCGCAGCACCTTGAAATACTAATGCTTGTCACATACTTTAATCTCCTCTAAAAGGTCTTGTTCGTTGTGTGCTTAAATCTCTTAATAGCTTTTTCTTCTCCTCAGGTTTTTACTTTTGTGGCAACCGATTCTAGGTAGGATGAAGTTTGTTTAATTTTCATTTTAGAGAAGTGCAGGAGCAATAATCTAAAAGCTTGAATTATTACTGTATTAACAGAAAGGCAGAATTGCTTTTTCTAAAAAATTACTTTTTTCCCCAAGCAAGAAACTCTCTCAAAAAATGTATCAATAGCAATAAAATAAACTTTTCAGAAGGTAAAAAGACATGCAGGAATTTATACTTGATCACGTAGAGGATCACCCAGATATGCACAACTGGATATCACCACTAAATTTACCACATTAGTGTTTAGCACAAGTCGGGAATGATTGACATTGTGCTGCTCAACACCTCTTACAATAATAAGGTTATTCTTTTATTCCAGCATCATTTCTATTCTATTGTATAATGAACTAGAAAGGTGTAGTTGTGTTGTTTTACCTCCTTTATCTCTCCCTTACAGCTGTGGTGAGGTCAGGAGCTCGCTGGAGGTGGATGCTGCAGCACTGTAAGGTCTCCTTTGCCAGAGGGGCTCCACTGAGAGTGGACGTGTTCAGCCCAGGCCTGCACAAGGGGCCGTGCAGCACAGGCCCTGCTCCCAGCATCCCGTGGGATTTGCTTCTGAGTTGTGTCAGCTCCAAGCTCGGGCTGCTGCAGGAGTGAGTCACGACCTTGCATTATGCCAGCCCCTTTTGACAACTCTTCCTTACAAAACTGAACTACAGAATAACTGATTTCTGGCATTTTCCTTCCAGTATTCAAATAGAAATCTAACAAAAAAGACTTGCTTAACTGAGCAATCCTGTAGGACTAGGCTGTAGGGCTTGCAGGACTAAGGCAGGGATTGCCCTCTGGACTAGGCAGTGGGGAGGCCACACTTCGAATCCTGGGTTCAGTTTTAGGCCCCTCACTCCAAGAAGGACATTGAGGGGCTGGAGCATGTCCAGAGAAGGGCAACAAAGCTGGGGAAGGGTCTAGAGCACAACTCTTACGAGGAGCGGCTGAGGGACCTGGGGTTGTTGAACCTGAAGAAAAGAAGGCTCAGACGAGACCTCCTTGATCTTGACTACTCCCTGAAAGGAGGCTGGAGCCAGGTGGGTTCAGTCTCTTCTCCCAAGGAACAAGTGATAGGACAAGGGTGAACGGCTGGAAGTTGTGCCAGGGGAGATTTCGGCTAGACATGAGGAAAAATGTCTGCCCTGAAAGGGCTGTCAAGGCCTGTTCCAGGCTGCCCAGGGCAGCGGTGGAGTCCCCATCCCTGGAGGGACTGAAAAGCTGTGGAGATGTGGTGCTGAGGGACATGGTTTAGTCGTGACCTGGCAGTGTTGGGTTAACGGTTGGACTTGATGACCTTAAAAGTCTCTTCCAACCTCAACAATTCTATGATTCTATGACCTTCCCCAAACCCTTTGGAGAACAGCCACACCTCTGGGGAGAGCATTTGAAGGCTAAACTAATACCATATGGACAATAGCAACAGTTCTTTAAATTATGCTCCTCTGAAAACTTGCTGCTGTCAGACGCACGTGTTTTCAATCCTTTACTCATTGCTTATTCCAAACTCAGTGAAGACATGGCATAAAGTTACCTAGTCTCATTATTCAGACTACAGTTTCAGACTCATCAATGTTCATTCAGCCCTTTAAGCTATCTCCAGTATATATGTAAAGTGCTGTGCTAGTCAGTACAAACAGGGACCTGCTCTGTCATAAATAAAAAACGAAAGCTAAAAACAAAACTTCTATCCCCTCTCTTGAAATATTAAGGAATCTTCACTGTTTGAGGCTTTTTTGTTGCTCGCTGTATCCAATATGCTTAATAGCAATTGTCCCCAATCTCAAAGATGGTTATATTTCAGTCGTGTTTATTTTTAAATGAATGATGCCTGATGATTTGAAGGGCTCTTACCCCGCAGCTCCTACTTCTACAGCATCAGGGACGGGGCAGGGTTAAAGTATTTTCTTGTTTTAGTCTGTCAAAACATGCGCTGAAACGAACATATCTGATACATTAAAATATTTATGTGAAATCTGTCTGTTCAGCACTCAAGCACAGAACTGATAAGTATAGTCAGATCCTTACTGGATGTCAATCAATTTAGGAATGAATAGAACCATTCAGTTGAAGAGCAAGGAGACAGATGAAGACAAACATTTACACCTCTCTGTCCAATAAATACAGCCCATTTTCGTGTCAGGATGGAGGGCAATGCTGTACCCACACTTTGCCACAGTTCTTCATATTTTCTTCCAAAACTGTGAAGCAAAGGAGGTTAAAATCAAGACATGAGCTGTTCATGAAGTGTCACTTGGGCAGTCTAGGAATCTCATTCTATTTATCAAAGATGGTACTTAATTTCTCTGTCAAAATGGTTACCCGAAAAAGTGTCACCTGCAAAGGTGTTAGCACAGTTCAAACCTCACTCTTAATTTGTCAAGATCTCCAGTTTTTCAGTTGGGAGGGTTGCTTTTGGTTGGTTTGTTTGATGTCTATAATTTTTTCAGAGAGCGCCAAACAAGGAAGTGCAAGTCAACAACCATCCTGATGATTAGGCTGATTTCAGGTAGCACCTGAACTTCCACATTCCTTCTTCCAAACCCAAAGATATTCAGTTCTGGAGCAAAATATCTATTTTCTCTCAATAAGTTTCGTATTTTGTGGAAGTTCAGCATTTTCTGAATATACATTTCCCACCTGCTAATATGCCCAGTGTCTCTCTTCTCCTCTTTCTCACTGTTCAAGGAGCGAACAGGAGCAAGGGCAATTCTGTGGCCTTCTGAAGTGGCTGTCAGTGCCCACCCCACTGGCAGGGGATGAAACACGCTGCTTATTTGCCACTGTATGTGTGAGATTTCAGCAGAGCTGCCATGGAGCAACACACTGGGGACCAAATCAGTGTCAAGCGTGACACTTGGCAGGGCTGTCTGCCAGGATTTGAACCTGTGGTTCCAGAGAGTCTAGATGTTAGTCTAGGAAATCCAACCTGCTGCTTAGGGGATGAAACCATCCCCAATTTAAAACTTGCAGCCTTATTCCTCTGGAATGTCCCTTCAGATGAATGGAATATCCAACCATGCTGGATAAGCACATTAACTGGATGCTTTTACTAAAACGATCAGAAGTAAAATAACTCTGTTGACATTTAAATCGCCATAATCTGCCTGCAAAGCTACCACTCCATTGAGAGGAACAGCAACATTACTACGTTGGTTTGTACCCATGTACAGTGCGACTGAGCAATATCCACTTATATTCAAGAGGTGACCTTTGCAGACAGAGGGCAGTTAAATTAAAAAGCCAAAGGGGATGTCTGTTGCCTGTACATCTGGTTATATGGTCAAGATAAACTGGAATATGATTCCACATATTCTTTCACAGTTAATGGCAAATATTGCATGCACGAGGAATAGAGCTGCAGTGGCTGGCTGATCAGAAAGTGAAAAATAACATGCTTAAAAGATCGTCAAGGGTGGATTTTTATGAAGACCATTGAAGATTGCAATAATGAATTGCCAACAAAAAGATTTCACTAATTTTCCCAAATATGAAATGCCTCTCTTTAAATTACTGGTGCTTAACAGCTGCAATAACTATAATTGGGTCACCGCAGCTTTAATCCCCACTTTCATGCTCACATCTTGAATCTAAACAGCTGAAAATAAAATCAGAAATGAAGTAGCAAAACACACCTTACATTTCTGAAGCTGTAACATTATTCAAACACTCCAGAGGTAATTATTCTCCTTAACAACACCAGATATGATTGAGGCTTTTAACAAAAGGAATGCTGCCTTGAAACCGTCTGCTACTACTTGGAATTTGACTGCTATGAAAAATTGTCAGCTGAGGAATAAATGTGCATTATTAATGATAGGTACGTGATGGGATGTGCAAACTCTGCCCAGAAAGGGTTTGGAAAGGTTAAATTCCTTTGCTGTTAGAAGGAGAAGAAAGTTGCACAATATGCTTTAGCCAAGGTTAAAAGGAAGACCTTCTAGCCATGATCTTGAAAACAACAGGTTTGAAAGAAGAGGGTAGGATCAGGAAGTGTTTGTGGAGAGGAATGGACTTTCTCAGCATTGAGCACCGCTGTTTGTAAATGGTTGTTATTTTAGTAATAGTTCTTTCCACATATAGTGTTGTTGGACGCTGCAATCGATGATCCATGTATTTCTTAATATAAAGTTTTGTTATTGAAATTAGTAAAATTAGGCACCATTTATCAGGTAAGAAAATCACATTTTTCATAGATTATCAATTCTAACATTTTGTGTTGAATAACTTGTGAAACTATGTCTATATATTTTTTTCAGCACTGTGTGAAGAAGACTG
Source organism: Coracias cyanogaster (assembly GCA_033124195.1). Taxonomy (NCBI): domain Eukaryota; kingdom Metazoa; phylum Chordata; class Aves; order Coraciiformes; family Coraciidae; genus Coracias; species Coracias cyanogaster. Next base: position 9,327 of record JAVSBS010028740.1, read on the forward strand.
TTCATATTTGGTTTGAAGAAATCACAGATGTTAATACATGCTCAAAATAACAGAGCATAGCTCCTTGTGAGCTCTCCCCAAAGGCTTTTGTGTAACTTGGAACCAGACTGGCCTTCTGTTTTGATGACATCCAAAACCAAAAATCACTTTGCCTCCAGAACCATCCCCCTGTAGCTCAGATTTAAAACAGTCTTTCCACAATTGCTCCAAATTATGTCACCTACAGACAGCAGCTCACGTGAGCACAGTACATCTGTGGTTCATACAGTGACATCTCCCTCAGATACGCAAGGAGGAACATTGACATATTCAGGTAACAGTCTCTAAAAAAAAAAAAAAAACACCTAATCCTGAGACATGCTGTGTGGATTCCTTTGTATTTTGAACTTCTAATGTAAAGACCAAATGAGGGATTACAGTTCTGCCATTGACTTTAGCATGATTTCTTTACAACTCTGTTTAAAAAGGCAGAGTTAAAAGTTTGAACAGATCTTGAGAAACATTAGTGTGACTGGGATGTTTCTACTTGAATTTTTAAAGGCACATTTTTTAGGAGAAAGATATTAGTGAATAATAAAGACACTGAAAATTAAGCTTGCAAAGAATCCTGATGAAAATTATGCCCATTAGGATAAGCCTGAGCCAAGGCCAACCCTGAAGAGTGCTCTATGGGGAGCAGTGAGTTGCAAGGGCTGGAACTGGATGAGCTGTGATGGTGTTCAGATGTAGAACATAGATGAAAAATACAGATGGATTTATGGAGGCTAAAGGAATTATATTATGCTATTATTTATTATGTTACAATGCTTTCCCTTTCCTTGCAATACTCCTGACCAATGCTGTTCACTGGAATGAAAGATGAAGTCACCACTAATCATTCTTGCCTTCACTATATTTATATATTTTAAATAATTATTCCCAAACACTACAACAGGTGCTATGAAAAATACCTTTACATTTCTCTCTCTGTTACATCCCAAAGCACAGAAAGTCTCCTTAAATATAAAGAGTCATCACTAAAAGGGTTGTCAAGGCCTGGCCCAGGCTGCCCATGGCAGTGGTGGAGTCCCCATCCCCGAAGGGGTTTCAAAGCCATGGAGATGTGGTGCTGAGGGATGTGGTTTAGTGGTGGCCTGGCAGTGCTCGATTAACAGTTGGACTCAATGATCTTAAAGGTTTCATCCAACCAAATTGATTCTATGATTCTGTAACAAGCTGCGAAGAGAATAGGTATTTTCTGAACCTATCCAGCACCAACAGCATCCAGAATCTGTCCCAAATTCACCTTTTCTGTCTTAAAAAGTGATAAAAAGAAAGGAAAGCTGTTTGACACACAAGATAGCTCAATCAATATCAGAAAGCATGACCCGTGACAAAAGTGATTATAAGAATGAGAGGACAGAGGAAGATTCACAAACATAGACCAGAACATGCAGAAATACAGGCAAAGTTGTACAAGCAGTGAAAGAGGAGGCTCAAGAGCCTAAATAAAGCATCGACGAAGGGAAGAAGTCCTCTGGCAAGCAGTGTTCATCACATTGTTAAGGCAAGGCAATGCTGACAGAGCTCCACTAACTGAATTCACATTCCCCATTCACAGATAGCCACATATATTGTATCTACACCAAGTACATAGAAGTGTAATATTACAGGTCACAACGGCTGGCGTTCACCAATGGAATAGAGTAAAATTCCATCAAACAAATATTCAATTTTTATCTTGAAATCAGCAAAAAACAGTAATTGTTGTGCCGGACAGTTTGAACTAATAGTCAGTATGAATTCTTAGTAATTGTCCTATTGCAAAATCCCAGCACGGTGGGGGCTAGAAGTGACGTCTGAAGATCATCTCACCCAAGCCCTCTACTAAAGCAGGGTCGCCCAGATAAAAGCAAGGCTGCCTAGATGATGATCACCTGTTCTAGCTCTTTCGATGCTCTTCGGCTCCACTACAATTTGTGTGATTACAAAAAATGGTTTTACAAGTTTGCCATTGAGTGCTCTTTTACAAGAGGAAAAGGCCAGTGATCACTACTATGCTTTTGGACAAAGAATTCAGCTCAAGTCAAGACAGATTTCAACTTTGACATAAAAAGCAGAGAAACAGATTAGCTGGCAGCTTTTTAAGCAGCTGGCAGGGAATAACTATAAATTCACTTCTCTCACTGGCTTAAAAAGAAATTTGCTATACTTATTACTGGAAAGAGACTCATACAGGAGATTGTTCCAATCAGAACTTTATATGGTGCAGCAGCATTTGAGTTCAGAGTTTCAGAAGTATTTCTACTGAGATTTCGAAGCCATGTGAACCCTACATTATTTTCTAATTATTCCCTTGATACTTAGGATCAAGTTGTTTCAAAAGGGATAAACTTAGCTCCCCACATTTACTCAGTCTCCTCAGAAGTCTCACCTTTCTCCCTCTAAAATTTTTTTCACCCAAGACAAAACATTGTCTAGTACACAGACCGAGAAGTGTGATTTTCAGTTTCTCACTGCAAAACACGACAGCAAATTGTTTAATTTTAACTTCACGGCTTGTGAGGTGCGCGAATACAACATCTCTGCCTCCCATGAAATAAACATGAACAGAAAGACGCACTCAACTCCTAATCTGCCTTACACTGCCAAGGTCACGGAGGGCACGCCAGGTCAGTGCATTACATCCCAAGTGCTAGTAATAGCTGCTCTTCCTTTAAGATGTCACTTTGCATTTGTCTGGAGAAATCAACAAAGGAGTTAAATGCGCTATAATGCAGGTGACAAGCAGAGTATGCCATTTTTAATCAGTAAATTGGTTTACAGAAGCAAACTTTCTGTTAAATAGGTTTCCAACATTAGCACAATATACAATAAATATAGTTTTAACCACAGAATGCTTTTATTACTAAAGAACTTACCTCATGTTGGACTGTCTATTTTTTTCATCCTGAATTCAAATGTCTAGGTGACCTATGTTCTGGGCTTCACCTCAGACACAAAGCTCTAAGAAAATACTACAACTGCAGTTAAACAGTGAAGGTAAGAGACAGGCCGACATGTACTGTCATGTTAAAGAGTCCAGGCCATGCAGCCCAACCTCTTCTGCAATGTCAGTGCTTGTGCCTCTTTTTCCTATGAATACTCAATATGATTTGGACATCTAAAGCTCTCCTGGGCTCCTTTAAATCACAACATTATCAGAAGGCCTCAAACTGGGTCTTAATAAGGTAAAGTATTTTTGTGTTTGCTTTGGGGTTTGGTTTTTTTTAATCATCATTATTGTGCAATGCGACAAAATGTCAGAATTCCCAGCATTTCTTTGGAAGTATTTTCCTCATGAGAATCTACATCAGAGGTGAAAGAATGGAAAGAACTGTAGTATCTCTGGTCATTGTACAATCTGAAGACCTCAGGAGTGGACATTTTGACTATAACCAGATGGCTGCAGGCTGCCAAACTATTCACATCTTCAGTGTGAATAATATTTTAGTAACTCCTGTTTTTCTCAGCAGCTTTACACAGAGTAGTCTTTGCCCTGACTTTCAAGTGTCTAAAACAAGGCTGCATGGTGGCTTCCAGCCCGTTGTAAGTACACCTTACAGTCATCACTTTCTGCCCTTCATACTTCACCCCCACATCCAGACCACCACCTCATCACTATTTCAAGCCTTTTGCCCACTTGATGAAAAACCTTAGAATTGACTCAATTGTATTAGTAGAAAAATACTTCATTAATTCATCATCTTCATCTACCTGTATGGAAACAGAGTGCAGCAATGTAAGGCCTCAAAAAAGAGCCACACAGCTTTAAATCCACAGAAACCTTTTCGTTAACTCAGCCCAGAGCATGAGCATTCTATGACAATTAGCAGCCTGTTAAATAATAGCATAAGATACGAAATGTTTGTGGTGTCCAGCATGCCCAGGCAGACCTACAAAGAAGTCAATGCTCTAATGTCCCTTCTGGTGCACGCTCAGCCCTGGGTTACGCACTATCAACAGCTCTGCAGTGTTTCACAACTGCCCGACTCTCTGCCCGAAAGCTGCTGCCTCAACCAGAGCCAGAACTCCTCTGCTATCTGCTGCTCCCTCCCACGCTCCAAGCCACGCAGAAACATCAGCTGCTCTTCCTGTCCAAAAAACACACAGCACTCCAGCTTGGGCTTAGGGCATGACTAGTTGGTTCTGCACTGCAGATGATCAGCTGTTGCCTTCTTCCTATGCCTGCACTCCACAACTCTCCATTTCACCCAAATTTCTGCTTCCCATGCCCTCCACTGCCCCACAAACCCCTTCCATCCAGCCTCACACCTCTCCACCACCTCTTCTATAAACTCCAAGGCTTCTTGAGTACTTTCTGGTCCACTTCCTCAACTCTTTCTGCTTCTCCAGCTCCCAGATCCCTCTCCCACTTCCCCACTCTCCATTCCCCTTCTTTTTCAAACTCTTTCCATGTTTCCAGAATCTACTTGGCAAGTATGGTCACTTTTGGAGTAAAATTGTATTCATAAACGATAACTGCTGGTGAGGTCACATGACTTCAGTTCATAGCTATTCATTGTAGAAGGCAAATTCTGTACAAGAGCCTTGCTACTTCCATGCTGTAGAAGCCAGCACAAGCCACAGCCTTCTGTGGAAAGCTGTAAATCATCCCATTCCAACAGCCGTTTGAGAAGGACTGAATCATTTTCCTGATTGTCCACATGTCTCCCACAGAAAATACTGGGGAGAAAAGGTGATTAGTATTCCACTTAATAGAGCCCAAAGCTATTAATAATAAATCCATTAGAACTTTTAATTAAAACCCCGAAACTAGTCAGACAAAATTCACCCCATATAATAAAATAAATCTATAATATCAGTAATAATTAGTAATGCATCCTGTAGGATTAAAAATAATTAAAATAATTACATTTTGCAGTATTTTTAAATAGGTAATAGACTCTTCAAAGAAGCTAATAAAATTATATTCAAAACCTGTAGGCTACTGTCCTGACAGGATATACTTTGAGGATAGTCTAAAATAATGAATTTACAAGTAATTAAAAAGTATCAGGCACTGGATAATTATTTTTAATGATCTTGCCTCCCTTCTCAAAGATAACAAAGATCTAGGGCCCCTTTTAGTGAAATGTTTGTGTCGGCCACTGTTCACAACTCCCCAGAAGTAAACAGGTATCAGGGTATTCCAAGAGAACAACCATGATTACAGGGGTATACAACAACATACAAAATATGAAGCCCAAAATACTTATGTAGGCACCAAAATAAAGAGTCTGTTGTCAAGGAAGGTAGGAACAGGCTTTCCTGGGAACAAGCAAATTAATTGCTAATAATCTGGAGATTTTTTTGCTGGGGCAGTTTAGATGAAAAAGGGCGGGGAGTAAAGAAGAGCAAAGATGCCAGCACAGACAAAAAAGGAAACAAATATGTGTGATGCTATAAATTTAGAGTGGACATAAGTGGAGAAGAAAAAATCACCCCCCAAAATGCAGTTCACATTATAGAAGGACTCAATGGACTCAGTGAAAATTTGAGCAAAGGCAGCATCCTCCAACAATTTCCCTACAGGCAAAATTACTCTGCGGTATAAACTCATTAGCTAATTGGAAGTTTAAGGCATCGTACTTGTCAGAGGTCTTCTGCTTACAGGCACTACAGAATTTTTGCAGAGAATATGCAAAACCCTCAAGAACATGGGAGAAGGGGAAGGAGAATGATAGTTTCCATGAGGCCTGACAAGTTTAGGCATAGAGCTGAAGATGTAGAAAAGCAGTTCTACTGTACATAACTGGCTCCTACCCAAGAATTTAGCTAAGCATGATTTATGTAAACTCCTGTTTCTCAAGACAGATATCTAAACTGCACTCCACCCATACTGAACCTGCCAAAACTTTCTGTTCATAAACAACCCCATTTAGAGATGTATGGAGCTTAGGGGAAGAGAAAATGAAAGTTCCATGCTAAAAAACCCCCAGTAGGAAAGATCTTCCTGGAAAAATTATCAGATGCAGAGGAGTTTAAGTAGCTTACCCAAATTAAAAATGTGGATGAACAACACAGCAGCATTACATGGACAAACTGAGTTCTCAAACAACAGGCCAAGACGAAATTATCACACTTACAAAGCAACTTCTTTGTATAGGACAAAAACTCAAAACCCAGAAGCAATGTATTTCTGTGCTTAAAAAAAAAAGATTTCTTTCAACATTAAATTTGTTTTTAAAAGAGCCTGGTGGTGGGAAGTATCTCACTTTGCCCTCGATCCCCTTTCCCTTTGGGAGGTGGTGCAGACGCTTGCACCCGGACCGCGACAGGTCCAGAACTATTCATCTCTAAATGTCAATTGAAAACGTCAGAATCACATTATAGCGCTGACAAAGCCAACCAAACAAAAGCTGTGGCAGATTAAATTTCATGCACCTACACAGTGAAGATGCAAATTCTAAATTTCTTCGTACACAAAACTGATGGAACACTTTTGGTTACTAGTCTTTGACCCGTAAAATGGATTTTCAGCATTTGTCTCTCCATCCCTTAGATAATATTACCAATACCTCCTTCAGAGAAGAGATAACTAATGCGTGGGGTTGGGGTAATTTTAAAGTTATTAGCTCAGTTCTTAAGACAGGACATAACTAGTAAATATCTTGAAAGGATATAAATGAATTAAAAGCAGAAAAAAATTTATGAGATAAGGTGATTCAGAAGGCATGAGAAGGAAAAGCAAATAACTGAGGCACCAAATTTAGTATCATTTTGTATTATAATGTAGAATAAGAGAAATTTCCATGTTAGATGGTAATGTATTTACTCATGCAGCCAAGAACTTACGCGTTAAGCATCTCCTAGTCCACAGCTGTTAAGTCCAGACTACAGTTCTGGAGCCTACAGCTCCCTCTCTCTGAATTAATGAGGGTGGTGGTTCAAAAGGAAAGATGCTCAAGAATTCTGATATCTACAGATGGCCAAAAACTCCACTGGTGATAGTTTTCCAAACAAGGAATTGCATCTTCCTCTTGCTCCCTTCCCTCCTAGGTCAGCTTCCCGAGCATGAGATGAGCACATGTATGTGTTAGAGAAGCCACAGACGATAGTAAAAAAAATAAACACTGCTTCGATTGATTCTGAAATAAAAATTCTTTTGGGTGGTAAGGGATTCACAGAAAGAGGGATGATCTATTACTTGAAGTTCAACCAAGGTCCTGTGCAAAAAGCTATCCATAGGATCAGAGAGGGGGTTAGAGAAACGTCAGCAGTTACAATGAAGTATTTTCTGTCTTTTTAAGTACATACTGATGACATCAAGCAGTTTTATGGATTTGCCTGCACTGTCATATTACAGACTGTAAGCACAAGTGCTCTGCCTTGTTTGTCCACATCACTTAATTCTCCTCTGGATGTTGAGAGCATCCCTGTGGAGGACTTAAGGGTACTGGTGGGTGAAAAGCTGGAAATAAGCTGGCAACATCCGCTAACAGCCCAGAAGCTGATCACATCCTGGCCTGCATCCCCAGCAGCATGGGCAGCAGGTCGAGGGAGGGGATTCTGCCCCTCTGCTCTGCTCTGGGGAGACCCCCCTGCAGTGTTGGGGCCAGCTCTGGAGTCCCCAACACAGGAGAGACATGGACCTGTTGGAGCAGGGCCAGAGGAGGCCACAGCAATGACACAAGGGCTGGAACCCCTCTGCTGGGAGGCCAGGCTGGGAGAGTTGGGGTTGTTCAGCCTGGAGGAGAGAAGGCTCTGGGGAGACCTTCTTGTGGCCTTTCAGTACTTAAAGGGGCCTGTCAGAAAGATGGGGACAGACATCTTAGCAGGGCCTGTTGTGACAGGACAAGGGGTGATGGTTTTAGACTTAAAAGAGGATGACCTAGACTAGAGAAAAGGAAGACATTTTTTCCACTGAGGGTAGTGAGACACTGGAACATGTTGTCCAGAGAGATGGTAGATGCCCCATTCCAGATGAGGTTGGCTGGGACTCTGAGCAACCTACTCTCATTGCAGATGTCCCTTCTCAGTGCAGGGAGGTTGGACTCAATAAGCTTTAAAGGTCCTTTCCAACCCATTCTATGAGTCTATTACTTCAGTTTGGATGTCTTAGACCTTAGAGCAGAAGAACCCTGCCCTTGTTTTCCACAGTGGTACCAGATAAGGCTCTGAAATGGCACCTTTTCCAAGTCAGCAACAGCATATCCCCCAAAGGGAATTTCTTTTCTCCCCCTTCTTTGCTTTCATGCATATCTAACTTCATTGACCTTCATGGTAATAGTCACAGCTTGCACCTGGGTAAATGACAAAAGCATCAGCTCTGCAATTTGTTTTAATTTATTCCTCTTTTGAAGTCTTTCTTAATTAATATCAAGAACTTTGTTATTGAACTTGAGCTCCAGGCACCAGAGTATGTGGGAAAGAGAGCCCTGACCCATGGAGCTCCACAGGACAAAAATCACAGAAACCAAGAGAATTAAAGGGAAAAAATCGCCCAGTAAGACACAGCAGAGGAGCCTGGAAACGCAACTTGGATCTTTTGATTCCCACAGTGTCTTACCTAGACTTTGAAAATTACCTCCAGAGATTTGGAAAAGGTTCAAGGTCTGGAGAACCTGCCCACGGAGTGCGAATAAAGAGGCTCCATCTCTTCCACCAGCAAAAAGGAGGCTCTGAGAGGAGGCTGCCTGGGGGAAGGTTCCTGTACATGAAGGCTCTTTTATCTGATAAAAAAAAAAGTCAAAGCAGGAGTCCACAGTTTGGAGTGGAAAGAGGACCTGTTTTTTTCCTCAGGGGAAGATAATCAGACTGTGAAATAACTCAGCTAAAGGCATGTTGCCCTCTCCATTGCTTGACATAGTTAAATCAGAGCCAAGAACCTTTCCGAAAGATGCATCCTGGCTCCTCCAGAAATTACAGGCAAGATGCCTTCAATGAAACTCTGCTGTGTGATGCAGGAGAGGAGTTTCTGGGTTTTCTTATTGATTGGTAAGATGTTATTTTGGCCATCACTCTGCTCTCTACACCACGCTGCCCTCCAGAGCAGCCCACTACTGAGACGTGAACTTGGATGCCGGGATGCACCCTGGTGCAAAAGCACCATGTAGGCAGGGGACAGCAGAGGATGGCAGGAGATGGCCAGGGATGGCAAGGGTGGCAGGGGGTGGCAGGCAGCACCTTCTTCTGTCAGGAACCAGAGGCATCTGCAGAGCCATGACAGGGGCAGCTGGGTGCTGCCGTGCACTGGGGGACAGGCATGTGGTTCCCCCTTCGGGTCTCGAGGATGCTGATGCTCTCCTGGCAGCCAGCGAGCTTCTGCCTATTCCTGCCTCCCTCTGGGCTGGGTTGTGGCTGGTTCGGTCCTTTCTCAGCAGACCTCGCAGAGCCCCATCCGCTGCTTTCCCTGCGCAGAACCACGTGGTGGCCCTTAATTCACATGGCCTAGTTCTCTCTGCCCTTTACTAGGATCTGGATTTAAAGAATAAAACTCTCTATTTTCTCCTCAAAGAGCAAGGTGATGGTCCCCCTCACTGGGAGCTTTCCTGGCTCTGCCATCTCCTCTCACCCATCACCTCTCTGGAAGCCTCTTGCTCGCTGGGGTCCTGCTCTCCTTTCCCAGTGAGATGAAGGCTATTCCAGGTGTGGTGAAAATAGCTTCATGGTGCTTTGTTACCTACGGAAAGGCACATTTCAGATGCAATTTTTTCAAAAGACCTATTTTCACACTCAGTTTTCCTGCGCTTTGTATAAATTCAGTGAAGCCACCTTCTTGTCTTTTTTTGCACCCTTTCCCCTGAAGTTGTGGTGTCAGGTGTACCAGGGTGAACCTTTGCTGGAGACACAAACCTTGAAATGCTTCTTGAGCCCTGCTCTGCTCTTTGCTGCTCCCTGCATGGGCCTCTCCTACAGAAAACCGTAGGACAGTGAATTCCTTCCTGGGAAGCGGGGTCCCTGGGTGGTTCCGCCATGCAGCGTATGATCACACCAGCACTGCACAATTTCTCTTTGCTGGGATGCCCAGGGATATCCCGGGATGCCCCAAACCAAGGAGGGACTCTCCCAGGGCTGCCAGCCTGGTGTGCTTCAGCTGATTCACAGGAGCTAGGGTGGCTGTTGAACAGAGCTAGGAGGTTAAAGTCGGCTCTGGCAGCACTGATACAACCAGAGGACAAAAGTGAACTCAGCGGAGCAGGAGAGATGTACTTGCAATCATTTGGACAAAGAAATAGGAGACTTTCAGAAGCCTCAGGCTGGATATGATGACACCAACAGTCCTTCAGCGCCGCATTTACCGTCATCCCCTGCTTGTGACACCAAGGAGGGGTAGAGAGCAATATGTGCCTCCAGGAGCAACTACAAATCAACTGCAGTCAGAATCCTCACTGGGGCGAAAGTCAACCACGTTCATGGGACAAGTTTTGCAGCTGTTACAAGGGAGGCATGGCCTTGTACTGCTGATTGAACTTGGGTAAGATACCATCAGCACAAGCTGCCCTTTCCCCAGCACAGCTCGCCCTCCACAAAAAGCTCTCCCTTCCCTGGCGGGAAGGACTGTGCTAGCTGGTCGTAAGTACCCACATTGAGCATTGCAAATAAACTACACCAAACAATGGCTCCACCAAGCAAAAACCACAAGGAGGCTACCTCATGGACCCATTTAGGGATATACATTTGTAAAACCTGCCTGTCTCCTCCTCTTATTCTGAGGGTGGTGAGACCCTGGCACAGGTTGTCCAGGGGGGTTGTGGATGCTCCACGCCTGGAGGTGTTCAAGGCCAGGTTGGACGGAGCCTTGAGCAAGCTGGTCTAGTAGGAGGTGTCCCTGTCCATGGCAGGGGTGTTGGAACAAGACAATCTTTGAGGTCCCTTCCAACCCAAACCATTCTATGATTCTCTTCATTGCTCTTGTACAGTCAGTGAGGCTGGACGGATCTTGTCCCCTTCTGAGGTTGCTGGCTCGGCTGATGTGGTCCTTCAGGGGCTGCCCAGTGTAAAATTGATTTTCCAAATAGACCCAAACTATTGATCTCTTTGTCACAAAAAATATCAGGGGGGAGATGCCCAGGCATGAGCATTGCTGTTATGGGGCTTCAGTGTGTGACAGGAGGACTCGCTGCAAGGATCCCCTCCTTGGGAACACTTGTTCATCACACAGTGATGGGTTAGTAGCATCTAATACTCAAGGAGTGGGCAACCTGTCCTCAGAGGAAATCATACCTACGTGATCCTCCTAAATAGCCCATTTCATGCAGATGGACTCAATGATGATGCACAGGACGTTATCTTCTGGCAGCGTGGATGCCATCGCAATAGTTTTTTTTCCTCATATCTTCTCTCAGGGCTTGCCTCAGGATCTCAGCTACAGATACTGGGGATGAATTTCTCCATTGGTGATTTTTACTGGCATCAACTCAAAAGAAGTCAAAACCTGGTGTTTCTTGGAAAATTGGTCCACTCTAGTAGAAAGTGCTAATATGGGCAGAAGGGGTGGAGACATCTGAACAAACCTGTATGTCTTGATTGCCCATGGTCACTTAATATCCTTTTCCTTCTCTTACAAAGTGGAAATACTTCTGGAAAATACCCCCCTTTTCTTTCAAGTTTCTACAGCCCAAAGTGGCTCTGGGCCATGATCAGACAGTGCTGTGCTCCAAACAATAAATCTAAATTAACCCACTTCCTCCTGTTTCATTACCAACTCCTGTAGCATCCCTGGCGAGGGTGCAGGCTCAGCTCTGTTTTTGGGGAGAAAGGCACCACAAAGCCATACATGCTGCTTTAAGGCAGGGCTCCATGTACCTCGGGCAGAGCATCACCATAACGTGATGCGGCAGTTGCTAAGGTAACAGCACCAACATATTTTTTCATGAATAGCAAAGCAAACTGTCATGGAACAGCAAAACCCACATACATTGCCAGGATATATCGTTCTGGTGCCCCAGGGTTACAAGTATTTACAGGCTGTTTATATTTTTTTTTCCCCCATCTTGAAGAATGATCCTACACGTGCCCACGTACTATTATATCCAGAAACATCTTGTTTACAGCTACCTTTGTCCTCTCACCACAGAGACACCAAACTGAGGCAGTGTATTTGGCCAACACCCATGAGGACACTTCACCTGGATCTTCCATATCACCCCCACCTTTGAACCTGCCCTTTGCTTTGCTCCTTGGCTGCCCCAGCAGGACACATCTTCAATAACTGGCCCCTTAATGCCTCCCCATTCATGCTGGTGGGTTTTGCACTTGGTCCCAAAGTACAAAGGGTTGAGGAACACCAGCAAACAGTGGTCTTTTCCCTGTTCTTGGCTCTCAACATGAAGATAGCACCAGGGCCAAGCATGTTCCTCATTGCAGAGCTGTCTGTGCTGAGCTGGCTCTCTGCTCTTGAGGGCTAGTTTTCAGCTAAAGCATCTTCCTGCCTGAGGCTCTGTCAGCTCAGCCCCTCCTGGGACATCCCTTCCTTGCCTTCTCCACCTGCAGGAGAGCCTCTGTGGACATGCAGAGCACACTGATTGTGAAGGTTGCATGGAGAAGTCATGGATTAGCCAAGCCAGAAAGGTGGTGACACCCTCAGGTCCCATATTGTCTTGGTAGGAAGGACCATGAAGCAGGGTTAGGGCTCTCCCCACTCCAGCTAGAAGCAGGAGCTGGAAAAGTTTTATGCTTTTTCCTTGGTGTTGAGCACAGGCTGAGCTAACACCTGAGGCGAGGGACTTGGTCACAGCGTTGTCAGCGGGTGGTGCAGAGCAGAGCTGTGGAGTGTCAGCAGCAGCCTCTGTCTGGGAGGGACACGATGCTTCAGCAAACGCCTTCCTGTAGGCACCATGGCCACAGTTTGCTCACTTCTTGGCTGCATAATGAATGTCCACGGGGACACTGGAAAAGCTACCTTAGTATCTACCCACACTCTGAAGGGCTGAAAACAACTTAGGACAAAGTTCATGGAATCATAGAATCACTTAGGTTGAAAAATTTCAGCTGATTTCAGGCAAATTTCATGGATTCATCTCCTTCTCTGAGGACCTCATGTCTGGTTTGGCATCAGACAAGGCCACTTCCCATGCATTTTCACCTGTTGTCTCGGCACTGGGAATTCAAAACGCATCCAAAGGACAGAGGGGAGATAGGGACAAAAAGCAAGATGCATGCATGCATCTGAAAACATGGCATGTTTTTTTTTTTTTTAACGAAACCTCTCTCATTCTTTGCAGCTCTTCACCTTTCTGCTCAGAAGTGGGTTGAGGAGCAGACACTGCTAGACTTCAATTCGTCCACTAATGCTTCAGGGAGAGCAAGTGAGAAAAGGCCGGGAACCAGCAGCGTGCGTAAGGAGTGGTAAGAACCAGCTGAACCAGTATTTTCCATCAGAGAGGAGAAATAATACCGAAGAAATGAGGAGATGCAGAAGACAAATAGTAGGAAGGGAACTGGGAAAAGACAGACCTAATGGCAAGAGAAAACTCAAACCCCATCCAGGCTGATTTTTTATAATATATACAGCTTATCTCTTTTTTCGCTGAACTGAATTGGCACATGGCTGGTGAAGAGGACGGGGCGGTGGATGGATGTGTGAGACAAGAACCTTGCTGGCTCCAGTCTCAGCAGCATCCAGCCTCGCTCCTGCAGTCTCTGATTTCCGAGAGATGCCGAATCCTTTCCTCATTGCCGCATGAAATCTTGGATGACCCCAAGGCAAAGTCTGCTGTCAAGCACAGTGCCTCGAGCAGGAACAGATTTGTGACAGTCTTCTCCCTGTCATTTACCTCCAGTTCCCTTTTCCCGGTGCAAACAGCGTGCGGGTATTTTGCCTTTGTGTTCCAGTGACTTCCCAGAGCCTTTACAGGTGTATCCAAGATTTCCAGATGGTTGCACAGCTAGTTCCATTAGCAGTATTGTGTTCTCCTTTGCTTTCTGGTATGGACATCTTTTTTCCCCTCATCAGAAGCTTCAGTTCAAGCCTCACGGCTGGAAATTTTGTTTTGCTGCTTTTAAAGAGTAGATCAGTGCCTTTCCTGGCCTCTTCATTATCCAAAAAATTCAAGGACCTGAGCAAGAGAGATAAAACCCCATGCCAGGCAAGCCTGGCGCAGGAGGGCAGAATTTTCTGAAGCAGCCGGTCACAGCTCCTCTGCAAACATCACCTTCTTTCCCGGCGCTTTAAAGTGGGTTTTGCACTTGATATATTCTCTTCGAAAGAAAACAAAATCCACATTAGCAGATTTTAAAGCACTTGCAAGCTTCCCAGCAGCCCGGAGCTCACATGAGGATCAATGCTTCATGAAAACAAACTCCTCTGCTGCCCAAGCTAGGCAAAACCTCCAGCATATTCCTGGTGTTTCCAGCACCTGAAGGGAATCCAGGTTTTCCTATCAACAAATGGGGTGAAGGAGGATAACAACTGACCTCAGAGACTCAATGGGCCCGAGTCACACAGGAAGGATATTGCCTTGTGCGGTTTAGCAGCCTGATTGCTTTTAAAAATAGCACTAAATGGTGCCTCCTTGCTTGAGGAGCCCTTTGCTTGGGAGAGATTTCAGAAAAAATAGCTGGAAAAGGTGAGAGTCAAGTAATTTTGCGGAGTTTACCTCTTTCTTTTTATTTGTGATATGGGGATAGCAGGCTGTCTGACTGCTTTATGGGGCTTTGGGGTGCTCTCCAAGAGTTTCCATGGTATATCTGGAGGGCAGCCGTGAGCTGGAAAGCAGCACTTGCTACCATTCAGGGTTCTGCCCTCTCAAATATTTTGCAACTATCAGAAAGATGCAAAGCCTCAGACAAACAAACAAACAGAAGCGGATAAAAATTAAAAAGAAAAACAATACACTGCCGAGTTTCCAAAAGCAATATTGGCTCACAGGGAGGGAAGTGCAGACAAGAGCTTCTCTTGCTAAAAACTGTTCACACTGTTTTGGGTTCAGCGTTTTAGCTAACTGCAAAGAACTTTAGAGTAAGTCTCAGCATTTCCCAGGGCCCAGATTGCATATTGGACCATATACCCTAAAATGTTTTTATTTAATTTGAGTCCACATTATGCTGCCTACATATGGTGACACACACATTTCATTTTATGGAGCAGATGCTGCTTTGCTATTGAGAATGTAATATACTGAGCACATTATAGTATCATTTGGTCTAGGGTAACTGCAGTGTTTTTTAACTCTGATTAGCCTTAATTTCAAACCTGATTTCCTAAGGAAATGAAGCCTATGGCATCCTGCTCTGTATGCATGCCGGTGTACGCTGTACATCATTTGCTTGTCCATCACCCTATTGCTTTAGACCTCGGGGACAAATTTCAATGGAGCAGGGGAAAACCCGGTTAGCTTCCCCTCACACTGCACAAAATGACTTCATGCAGGAGATGAAGCTCACGATACAGGTTCATGAGCCCTGGGAAACTGCGCTGACATAGCACTTTCCCCTAGACCGTAAGCACCTCTGAAAATTAAAGAGATAAGGGTAATAAGGCCATTCTCCAGCAACGCTTGGGAAGAGGTATCAGTCAGGCTGAATTGTGCTGCTCTGCATAGGGACAAAAGCTCATCTCAGTTTTAATTAAAAGCTGATTAAAGTCTGCAAGTGATTTTAGCTTTGCTGACCTCCCAGTGAGCTCACCCGGTGGTCCCCCAGTTTGATCTGCAGAGACCGGTTCCTGTTCCAGCGGCGATCACATCACATCGGGGAGTCCCAAGTCCCAGCATCAAGGAGGTGATGTTTGGCCACAGCTCTGACTCTGGCCTGCTGATGGTATCCAGCCCACCTGCTCTCCTTTTCAGATGGTTTCCCCAGAATCAGCTGAGCTCTTTTAGGCAGCAGCAGGCCACAGCTGGGGCTGAAAGGAATGGCACTGGGAGAGCCAGGCGATGTTTTCCTGCAGCTAATGTTGATGGTGCTCTGCGCTTCTCTGACACTTCAAAATACCATGAAAGAATAAATAGCAGAATAACTACACACCCATGCCCACCATTCAGCTGGCATGAACTCAGTCATTCGTTAAGGGCTCAGTCATTCGTTAAGAGACCAGACGTGGTGGGGTCTTCATTCCACAGATCTCCAGAGCTTAGAATCATAGAATCATTTTGGTTGGAAGAGACTTGTCAGATCAAGTCCAACCATTAACCCAGTGCTGCCAAGTCCCCACTAAACCATGTCCCACAGCACCACATCTCCACGGCTTTTAAATCCCTCCAGGCATGGGGTCTCCACCACTTCTCTGGGCTGCCTGGACCAAAGTGTTTGGGGAACAGGCTTGTGTGCCATGGGCTAGCACGGGGAGGGGTCTGTGGGAGGACAAGAGCTGGCAGCCCCACCACACTCGCCTTGCAGGGACCTCCGCTGTCCTGGGGCTGGGCTGCCAGGACCTCAGCTGCCCCATCAGCTGTACCCGCTGTGGTGGAGATGGTGCCCAGGCTGATGCATGGCACAGTCAACAACCCCAGGCTTCGTACAGCCCCGAATTCATGAACTCTGCTGTGATACAGTGCAGGCTTCGCCAACAACGGCCGTAAACAGCACTTAGCGATACATAATATATGAAAATGGCTCATGCTGAGCTTTTAGATACAGAAAGATTTTTTTTCTCTCTCTTAATACTATTACAACTTTCTCCTGCAGCCATGGCAGCACCATCATAAATATTTAAAAGGAGGTTTAAAAGACCCAATCTGTGAGGATTGAATATTTATGGCCACCAAACCCCTGACCTTTAGACTTAGGGTACAGCGTACAATAAACCAGCCTTATTAAACTGTACACCACAGGTCAGCCTGCGGACCAAATCCAGACTGAAATCTCCTTCTGAGCATTTAGCATTTTGAAAGCTCCTAGTGGTAAGAGAGTGCAATAAATATGGATTTTACTGGGGAAGAAGAGGGGGGTATGAGGGTGAACGAGTCCTGCGAGGTTGCACGGGGCCAGGACTCTCCTCCTTCCACCTAAGGAACAGCCCAAATTCCCTGTGGGCCTCAATTGTCCAGCATCCAAAGCAAAGCAAATAATAGCAATGGGATAAACTAACAAGAGTTGGGCAAGACGTTAAATGCAAAGGAAAATACAGTATCAGGAATCACTTGTGGTTTTGGAGAGTTCTCCCAGCCAGCTCTGCTGTCCTGGGCTTGTCCCATTGTGGTGTTGAAGCCCCTGTGACACAAAGCTGGGTGTGCTCAGCCAAATCAGGGCCTCAGCGCCTTCATTCAGGTTTTTTTTTCCAGCAGTTGAATGCTTCAATCAGAGCCAATCAGAGATTTTCAAAACCACCGTGCTTCCCAGCTGGCACATATAGTTTCTGTTCCCTTTCTTGAGAATTATGACTCACGCTTCATGTTTTCAAGTTAAAGCCCCACGTTCCCTCTGCTCGCTCAGCTCATCAACCCAACGCTTTCCACCTCAAAAGCCCAGCCCAAGACAGAGCTGAACCCACCCTGGAGAAGAATGAAAAGAGGGAACCCACTGCATGTGCTGCCCTGCACCTCAGGAACCTTCTTCCCAGAAGGTGCCAGCACGGATGCTGGAGCAGGGAGACAGAGGCAGGAGCTGCTGGGAGCCAGGATTGGACCTCACGCTGGATCCCTCATGGAGGTGCAGCAGAGAGGGTGCACAGCATCCATGTGCTTGTGGGGTTTTTATTTCTTAGAGTAAGGCAGGAGCCTCTCAAGAGCTCAAAGGCCCTTCAGATCTATTTGTAGTCGGGAGTTTGAAATGCTCCTCTGATGTATTTGCATATTTAAAAATAAGAGAGAGGCAAGAAGATAAAAGGGAAGAGTTTGTGCACGGCAAGCACTGACCTGCAGAACCCAACACTCACAGGGACCACAGAAAGGTGACACCTGAGGAAATCCCATTTGAGCTGCTGGAAGAGGCAAAACCCATGAATTTTTAAATCCATTTTTGTTTGTTCTTGGCCTATTCCTGCCCTTTTCTTTCTTCTGAGTTTTTTTTTCTTCCTCACTGTGGCAGTTTAAGTCCAGCCAGCAACCAAACACCATGCAACCACTTGCCAGGGCGAAAATTAACCCTATCCCAGCCAGAACCAGGATATTCCCAGAGGATAAACCTCCTGCCAGAGCACATGGCAGGTTTTTGCTGCCTCGCAGATGGGCAAGGCTGGGGCTGCGTGTTCAAAGGTTTGGGTTCCTGGCCCTTCCTGGTCTAGCTGGACCATGCGTGCCACAGCCCATGTGTTAAATAACCCAAGCCCAGCACAGATGAGCAAGGAGCAAGGCTCAAGTGCCGTTTAAAGCTTAATGGGGTTGGTAACAAGTGCTGATGGTTCAGTCACATTTTGAACTCGTTCACGGCGAGATGCCAGCTGAGCACCACTCAGATGCCTCTTAACAGCCCTGCGTGGAGAGGTTCTGTGGGGAACGTTTGCAGCCGAGTGTTCGGTGTGTGTTGTCGTGTTTCCAAGTGCAATTTTCCCATCTAGGCAGTGGCCAGTGATAATCAACGGGGCAAATGTGCTTTTATTGCTTTTCTGAGTATAGTTTATCCATAATTCTCACCCACTTCTGCGAGGCGTTTCTAATTCCTTTGCCATAGTGCTGGATTAATTGTGCTACTAACAACTGTCTACCAGGTGCATGTCACAAATTATCCATGGGAACTGGACATCATTTTTCTGACATGCCCAGATTTGTTAGCTGGAATTGATCCTGCTGCTACATTAGCTGGAAAATAAACAAAACCCCAGCCAAGCTGGCTGCACGCCTATTGCTAGGAACCTGCTGGAAAAGACAGAAGATCCAATATTGCAATTAATAGGACTGCTGGGGGTGTTTTGAGGAGCACTTCAGTGTCTTCACTTTGCAATGCCTTCAGTGCTTCCATTCGGACTGAGCCAAAGCCTGCTGTAGATAATCCCCGCACTTCCCAAGCTCGCTCCCCATGGAGACCCACCAGGATCTGCCTTTCTTCTCCTCTTAGCGTTCTCCCAGGATTGCTGACAGCTCAGAGGGTAGCAAGGGGAAGCAGGGACAGCAGCCTCCACTCTTTCCATCTTGGTTCCTTGTAGAGATGCTGGATCAGAGAAGCCTTTCGCCATCCCAGGCTCCAGCCGTGGGTTCCTTCATTCGTAAGCAGGCAGCAGCTGTAGGTGCTGATGGGCAGCCGGAGTTTGAGCAAGGGAGAAAGCCTGGAGCCTTTAACTTGGGTCTTTCTTGATCCAGCCCCTGTTTTTTCCAAACCCAAGGAAATATCCTTAAAATCTCTCTCCTCCTCTCCAATTCGGATGGTGCTAGGGTTCCTGGGGGTGGAGCTGGCACAGAGGCAAGGCGGCTGCTTTGCCTTGTTTCCCCAGGAAACTCTCCCGCCTGCCAAATCAGCCAGCGATGCTTCCTGTAGCCTGGAGAGCCAGAAAGAAAAACCAAAATAATTATTTTTGTATGTAAATAGTTGGGAGACGTTCAGATGGGAAGAGCTGTGCAGATCACAGGAGGCCTCAGAGGGTGGAAGAAGGAATAACTAGTGAGAGTGGGTGTAGGATGTACAGAAACGTGTCCTGGCTTTCATGGGTTAAAATTGTTGGGATCCAGCTCCAAGGTGAAAAAGGCAAAGAAAACACCTGGATAGGTGGAACCAGACCTATTTATGTCACTAAAGGATCTCCCTATCGCTTTTGGGACCCTCTTTAATAAACTGCAGAAGGAAACACTTTCTCAGAGCCATCCAAGGGGATGCTCTAGGGAAACTTTAGCACATGAGAATTTGGGAATAATCTCACTGCTCTGTTCCCTCGAGTGTTCAGCAATCTTGTCCCCTGTTCCCGTTGTTTTCACAGGTTGTCTTTCACTGTATCCCCATTTCTGAGCCTGATGGTCTCCACAGCAGGAGGGGAGCTCAGGGAATCACACCGGTCCCTGGGGAGCCCTCCGTCCCCTCCTGCTGTGCCGAGGTTTGTACTTTTGGTGCTCCAGCTCCCTGGATTTTTAGCACCCGCCTGGGAAAGGGCAGAGAGCTGATGGAGTTGCGCCTTTTGTAGGGAGGGGGAAGGTTATATACCTCATCAAAGTAAACCTTTATGGGTGTTTGACTAGCAGCTGTTTGTAGGCATTCAGCACATTAACAGAGATGCTGCCATTTATTGTGCAATCATCGTTTTAAACCCTCTCCTTTTCTTTCCCCCTCACTCCACAATAACCAAAATGGAGCAATAAAAGTCCAGCCCGAGGGGTACAAATAATCACAGTGTAATTTGTCCACGGGCCTCATCTGCTTGCTGTTGGAAAGCTTTCTGGGAGCACAAGGGCTTGTTTGTGCTGCCTGGGTGAGGGTGAGCAGCACAGGGACACCCCAGACCCTGCTGCCACCCTGCCTGGGGTGTCAGCCCCCCAAGGTGGGACCTGAAGGGGCAGGGACCATTTCGGAGCAATCCCAGCCAAGCCACCCAATAAAATCTCTCCAGTTTGAAACGGGTCCCCCTTCCTTTTTCTGTCCTTGGGGAGAAGAAAGAGGCAAGACCATGAAGGGACCTGAACTGTTGTTTTCCCTGGCTCAAAGGCACCGCAATAGCTGTGTTTTTTAAAAATTAAATGCTCGCATCCAATTGTATTTGCACTGTGTAATGTCCTTATCCAATGCAATCACTTCAAATCACTGTTCTCCAAACCCTCTGGGGCATCTGCAGTGAACGGAGGGCCCAGGTCAAATCTAAACCTTCTGGCTTGTTTGGGAATGTGTGTGTCGGTGTTAGCACTGCATTAATGAACCATGTAAATCATAGCCAGTTGTTAAATAATGGAGGGGAAGGCAGAAGGGACTTTATACCCTTTGTACAGGGAGCTTTGCAGCTATGAGAAAATCTGTGTCAGTGTTGCAACTTGCCAGCTTGGAGGACATAAGTTTCCCATCCAAATATTGCTCCTTTAGAGGATCTCGTAGCTCCCAAGAGATTCTGCAGAAATTGTAAAGCCCATCTCCAACATGCCTTTAGAGGCATTTACAGAAGGCTAATATGAATGTGAATATTTTTAGTTATTTAAAAAAAAAAAGGAAAAAGGTAGAGAGAGACAGGTTGCTTGTCTTCTCCTTCGAGCTTTGCCTGCAGTGCTGGGATGCAGGGATCAGACTCTACCGTCTGTCGCTGACTCCCAAACACACAGCGATGCTTCTTGGTTTGTCAATCGCCCTTCAGGCTGCACATGATAAAAGCTCAGTCCTGAGAGGGGCTCCATATAATGTACTGTTACTACTTTAATATTAAAGGAAAAGAGCAGGAGGAACTGGGTAACTGGACATATTGCTTGGCTGGGATTGTATTTTTTCTCTGGCTGTCTCTCTTTCCTCTCCATCTGTCCCGAGAGTCAATGTCCTCTCCATTTCACAGTCCATAACACAGCCCCGCGTTGCAGACAGGAGAACTGGGTTTGCCATTTCATCCCTACTCGGCTGGATAAATCCCTTCCCATCCCAGGCATCCGGGCTCACTCCTCATGGGCACCAGCTGAGGGGCTGCACCGGAGCAGATCCGTTATTTAACAGCCAGGGAGGTGTCAGTTATTGCAACTAGAGCAGAATACAACATCTCATCAGCAAACTGCCCTAAGACAAGCACCCACCACTAACACATACCTACAACGTTAAACAGTTACCGTATGGGGAGTGATTTGGGGGGTTTTACACTATTTTTCACCACTGCTCACATCACCTATACAATTTCCTATTTTCTACCCATTTTTTCAAGGAGTCTTGATTTCCACTGTGTTTCCTCTCTAGGAGCTTGGCACGTACCTGTCCAGGAGAAATCTTTATTTGCTGTAGACGGGTGGACATCGTAATATAGCTTCAGTCCTCTCCTCTCGATGCTCCTTTCCTGAAAACACAAACCAGGGTGGCATAAGGCAGAATTGTTACTGCAGTTGTTATTTTCCTAAGTCATCTAAATTCATCGTGATGCTCCTGCCTGCAGTTTGGCTTGGCTTACTGTTGGCAATGGTGGTTTGGGAGCTTTGTGTTTTGACATCAGGTGGCAAAGCAGGTGAAATGAAAAATAAATGGTTCATAATGATCCTCATCTATTAAAAAAACCAAGAGGGTTATTTCTAAAATAAGCTTGAAATATTTCAGGTTTAAAATGCCATCAGCAAAAAGAAAGGAATTGATTTTTTCACAGCCATGCAGATGACCATCAGCCGTGTCCCTCCCGCAGCACCCAACACCCACACATTAAACCCCAGGTACAAACTCATCGACCAGGGAGACAGTTTGGTCCTGGATCTGCGTTTGCTGAACTGAAATATGCTTGAAAAGCTTTGGAGAAACCGTGTCTAAAAGCTGTGGGTTGGGCCAAGCAGTGACAAAAGGGAGTCAGAGTTGTGATGAATCATCCCAACGCACCTCATGTGAGCGAGCCGATGACGTCACACCCACTACAGAGCCGTATGTCATCCATGTGTTGATGGATACACCCTTCACCATCCTGATCCAAGATACCCTGCCAAACACAGGAAGAAAAACAGAATCACAGAATAATTTAGGTTGGAAAAGACCTCTAGGATCATCAAGTCCAGCCTTCATCCCAACATCCCCGTGACCCCTAGACCATGTCCTGAAGTGCCACATCTACTTGTTTTTTTAATGCCTCCAAGGATGGTGACTCCACCACTTCCCTGGGCAGCCTGTTCCAACACCTACCCACTCTTTCAGTAAAGAATTTCTTCCTAACGTCCAATCTAAACCTTCCCGATACATTAAACTCACCCAGCAACACTGGGATGGTATTTTCCCTTCTCTCCTTATCCTCAGCATTAGAATGCTTAGATCATGTCCCAGAGCTACAAGGAGATGTGTTTACTTACACTGCCTTGCGCGAGCCCAAATCTGGAATCAGTCATCCACGAGGTAAAGAGTGACAATATTTCATGCCCAAGTAATCTGCCTTGTGAAAGAAATGAAGCTTACATGGTGCTTGGGCTGATCTGATCTTTATTTCCCGAAGAGACATATTTCCAGTGCTCATCATCATTATTAACACAAATGTTCCGAACCGCATGCACCAGGCGGCTGCTAGGAAACGTCCGCCGCAACAGCAGCCCAAGCGAATTCAATTTGCCCTGCTCTGATAGCAGAGCTGGTCCTTCATTAGCCGGGGTGGAAGCTGATGGATCGGGGTGGCTGGGGGGTTAGCTGCTGCCTTGTTTCTAATTCCAGCTCTGCCGGCTGTGGTTGCCCATGTGTTCCCTACTCCAGGGCAGGGCAGAGCATCTCTGCCTTGTGGGTACGGCATCTACAACCCTCCCTCTTTGGTGGGACTGAACAACAGAGCAATAATTGACTCGAGCTTTCTGGTCTGTGATGGAGATGTTGGCTGGCCATGAGGTTTCAGGTGGTTGTAGCTGCATCAGGGAGGGCTTCAAAGCAGCGTGACCTTGTTGAGGCCTTCCAGTACTTAAAGGGGAGCCTATAAGAAAGATGGGGACCATCTTTTTAGGAGGTCCTGTTGTGACAGGAGAAGGGGGTGATGGTTTTGCACAAAAAGGGGAGATTTAGACTAGATAAAAGGAAAAAAAAAATCACACTAATGATGGTGAGAGCCTGGCCCAGGTTGCCTGGAGAGGTGGTCGATGCCCCATCCCTGGAACCATCCCAGGTGAGGTTGGCCGGGGCTCTGAGCAACCTGCTCTAGTTG